>RJWT010000009.1:0-150166 GCA_004365215.1 Cuniculus paca
CAGCAGTGAGTTACCACTGCAACTAGTAAGCAATGGCATTTGTAGGTATTGTGTGAGAACTGGCAGGAGGGAAAAGGGGGTGCTGAGTAGACAAGCATGGGTAATTGAATAGAAACACAGGGAGAAAGAATAGCATTCTACAACGGAGAAATCCCATAACTCTGCACGCTTTTCTCACTTTCTGTAATCTTGAAAGGCTTTGAATTGATTTAATCATCTAGTATTTGCTATGAGGGTAGCACTGAGCTCAACCTCCATTTCAAAGGTGATTCCTTGAACACTGTATAAGCTATTGGTAACACTGCAAACCCTCGTGGAATACATCATTTACTCCTGTGTATACAACCTGAGAAAACTTCAAAGTCATAAAAGTAGTTTGAGGTTCAAATAAACCCTGAAACATACAGAATGCCTATTTTTCCAAAGGTTTTACGATACCATAAATATTTGTGTTTGATCCCACTAATGAGTTCCATAAAAGAATTTTAGACCATAAACATCATTGTTCAGCATTTTCCTTTGGGCAACAGTAATTAAGGTTTTTAGGTGACTGTGCTAAAGTGTATTGTGTTTGGATAGCTATTCTAAAGCACTGAGACAGTCTATTCTATCATAAAAAAGACATGATTTTCACTTTTTCATTTTTGTTGATCTCTTGTTCTTTGTTCTCTGTCTTTGTTTTTCAGTATCAAAATAGTACTATATTGACAACCAATGACAGATTTCTTTGCTGCCTTACATCATGTGTGAGGAATGTGTTAAAGTTGCAATTGAAAGCTCTTTTCAGATGGGGACATTAAAGCAAAGATACTGGCTAAATACATTGTATTGCATGCATAGATTAAAGCTACCTACTGAAATAAGAAAAAGAAACCTGAAATAAATCTCAGCAGCCACTGAAGGTTTTGAAAAGTTAATTATAAATGTACACAACCCCACAATTCATTATTAATTTTGGAAAAGTGCTCCTGTCAGACAATGCACAAAAGTCCAATTCAGAGGTGCCATTAACATTCCTTCCCACTGGAATGCATTACAAAGCATGTCTCCGGGACAAGGAGTCCTGGTACCATTAGTGGCAAGATAATTTATAGATATAAATAATTTATGTTTTGATCTCTGTCTAGTGAAAAAGGAATGAGAACTATTTTCCTTCTGGTAATCATCCTCTCTGAAGTGTTTTGCTGGTCTTTGAGTCCTAGAGGCAGAGAGATTCCCTGTCTTTGGATTAATGAAAGAATGTGGTTTCGAAGTGAGTAGAATCTGAGCATATCTACACCTCTGGAGACTTTCTCTGTGAGGAAGGATAGAGATGAGTGCTTTGTTTGCTTTGGCTTTGACTTTCTCCTCTTTGTCTTCCATGAGAACAGTGGGGCATGGGCTTCTTCATAAGACATGCAGAACTCTGGAAGAACTTGACAGCTACAGTGGCCTGTGATGAAATAGGCTCTGAAGACTCAAAGAAAAGAAGCAAAGAACCACAGCTTTGAGTCCTGGAATGAGGATTTTGTACTCAAGCACATCAGGAAAGCAGAAAGCTGTTCACAGCTGAAGGATCATGTGGCCCAGAGAATGAACATATTGGCCATGAATTAGTGCACTGTAGAATATTATTCCCTCTCATTTTTGAGGCATGACTAAGTTCTCTGGTTTGTTTTGTGATCCTAGAAAAAGAAAAGGATCTTTAAAATATGGCAAAGTTGAATACACTACCACCCTGGGAAAATGAAGGTATTGAGTCATATTTAGTTTAACTTAGTAACGTGAGGGGCCTTCCATCTAACTGCGGGTGGAAATCACATCCGCTGCTTATTACTATGCCTGTGATCACTTTTATAATCCAACTGACACTAATAATTGAAATTCCTTTAAATTGTTGGCATACTTCTGAGTATTAAAATGGTTTCTTTCTTTAAATCTGAAATAGTAGAGAAAAAAAAGAAACAATTACTTAGCTAAAAATGCTTCGGTAAAGACATTAAAATGCCTTTTCATGCAGAATGAAATGAGATGAAAATACAAGTTATTGCCTTAGGAAGGAAGTAATCAGTCTCAGACATAGGTCACCCTTGAAACAGTTGGTTTCTAAGCAACTTTTAGAGGTAATCCAAGAAAGTGACCATCATCACCTAAATGTACAACCCTCTCAATGAATAATTTTTGCAAATGCAGACATACAGAAGAAATTAAACTACCTACTCTTCAGTAATGAAAATGACAAGGTACTGGAAGGAGGCTAAGTTTAGCCAGAATAAGGCTTATGCAGCTTAGATTTCTCCATGTGACAAGAATTTGGGGCTAGGAAGGCTGCTTACATCACTGGGATTACAACTAATGGCATTCTTTCCATGGTATTTTTCCATTTACTCTTTGGCTATTAAAATGTTACAGCAGCTATTCAAATCAAGTAATGTTTCAATTATTTTATAAGGAATCAAAGAAATATGCACAGCAAATCTTCATTGTTAATCTTACAGTTGGCAAGCGGAATGATGGATAAGATTATCTCCAATCTTTTAAGTCTTATATTAGAAACAAAATTTCACTCTTCAGATAAAGTTATGTGTTCCAAATCGTGAGTATAACTGCATTACATGTAGAAAATATGTATTACACACAGGAATAATGCTAATTTATTCCATTTATCCTCATAATGTGTAAAAAGAAAAGTAAGGTGCATACTGAATGCTCCAAAAGACCTGTCTTTATTGAGTTTTTATTGTACGCCACACACTAGATAATGAAGTATATCATCTCATTTTTTTCTTCATAGAAACCATATTAGGCATAATACTGTTCTATAGAATAACAGACTGAGCCTTGGAATTTTAAGCAACCCACAACCAGTAGGTGATAGACAAGAATGCAAATGTAAGTTGTGTCTTACTCCTAAAACCATGTGTGATCAGCTGCTCATTATGCATTTAGAGAATAAATGCATCATGAAATCACAGGGGCGAGAAGACGTGAGTCGCAATTCCTAAAGCGTGTGTGCCATCTACCGTATTGCCAGTGCTCATGCAGGCTTCTCCTGTGGTTTTCTCATCATTAATTCACTACCTACCCAGTCACAGAGTTCCTCCTGGCTGACTGAGGTGATGGGCAGGGAGTTTTGGAGGTAAAAGAGTCAAATGAAGCCCTAGTTCTTATGAGACTTTCATTTAATATTGTGTTAAATTAGAAAGACCAGTAATAATCAAGTCAGGATCCAACCTAAAAAAAAAGCACAGATTGATGAAGAACATGAAGTAAAAGTACTATGATAAAGAAGGGAGATTTGTTTTTTAAAAGAATAATTGTTTTTATTGGTTTTATTCTGTTCGTTTTTGTTATGCCTGATAGTATGGGAAGTTATTTTGAAGATAGCAAGAAGCATTATGGTAGCCATTATTGATTTCCTTTTATCTTGTTTTGAAGTCCTGTACCACATTCATTGTTTTGTTTTGATTGACGCTATTCTGTTTTATTTCGTTTGGTTTTATTCTATTAAAAAAAAAGAATAATTATCAGAGAGGTCGATTTGCAGCTGTTATCTGAAAGGGCAGTAAAAAGAACCACATATTTCAATAGAGTTACTTCCTGATTCACTTTCAGTGCTCATATCCTGCAAAAGAACAGGAGATTCTCTCCAAGCAAACTGATTAACTGTTTCCAAGGATGATCCATACAACAAAATACACACTGTTTCACTCCAACTGCATAGCTGAAGAATCCCTTTAAAACTCCTTAATGAAAATAGGGAAGAAAATCTCAGGGCATGCTTCCTTATGACTTGACTGAATGCAGAGACTAAGACAGGGGCGTAATTTGACTAATTGTAAGATTGTCTACTTCAGCAGGGGTGGGAGAGTGAGTGATTAAAAATGCTGTTTTATTTGCCATTCTGGTCGTTGTTTTACACTGAGGTTTAAAACTTAAAACACGTAGGAATTACCTGTAACTTTTGATGCATGTTAGAGAGAAGAATTCTGAGGCAATGTCTGAGTCCAGGAGAAAAGATAGCAGCAGCAGGTATCCAGTGGAAGTGATGTTCCAGCAAAAGAAGAAGAAAGGGAAGGTGGTAGCCAAATTCCACTCATGCCCTTTTCCCGTTCTACAACATAACAGTTATTGAGAAAGAGAGTGGGAATTGGAGGTCATTAGCCAGGTATCTTAAGTTAGATCGTTCTAGAAGCAGAACCTGACTTGGTAATATAAGAGATACTCACCAGGAAAAACCAGGAAAGAGCCCTGTAAGGAAGGAGGATGAGCCAAAGACCAACGTGCCTTCAAAGGAAGTCCCAGGTTCCAGCCCGATTTCTGTGGCACCCCACCTCAGAGTGAAGGATCTGCACTCCTGTGGGACCACATAGCCAGGAACTGGCCTCGAGCTGCCTAGAGTTAGGAGTTTGGTTCTCCAGTCTTTTCCAAGTGTCAAGAGTCAGACCCTGAAGAAAAGCTCAAAAGAAACATGCAACAGCAGAAGAATGGGCCCAGATGGCTAGTTAAAAGAAAGATCTAAGACAAGATCAAAGATCTAAGATGCTCACTGATAAAGTACTACTGCCAGGAAGAGTAGAGTTGTTGTGTAGCTAACCTGTAAGTTTATAGGACATGAACTCATGGGTCAGAAGTGATCAATTTCTATGGCGCTGGGTGAAATGACTCATGAGCTAGGAAACTGCACTGATCGTAGGAAGGGAATCAACGCCTGTGAGCCTGGTTGTGCTGGAGTTTGGAAACTACACAAGCAAGGCATGCATTGCTGTTACTAAACTGTGCTGCAGATGCAAGTGGCCCAGAGAATGCTCCCATGCAATGAGGGAAAGAGATGAATGGACTACGATGCCAATGCTGCTGCCTTCCTGGCAGTGCCCCAGCTCAGTCCTCCTTATCAGGAGCAGGGAATATCCCAAGGTTGAACTAAGGAGACCAGGGGCTGGGAACATAGCTGAATGGTACAGCACTTGTCTAGCAGGTGCAAGGTCCTGGGTTCATGTCATGTTTTGTATCTAGCTGCTCCCTCCACAAGCCTCATGTAGACATGGAAGCAGCTGAATCTAGCATTTGTGATGGATTTGTTCTCTAGTGCTGGGATTGGCGGTGTGAGTTCTACACCTGCCTAGGGGTGGAGTCCACATATAATGTAAGGTCAAGAAGGAGACATGTTTTCCCCTCTTTTGTGTGGCTTGCTCTTGCCTCTTGTGGCTGTCGTGAATGGCTGCCCCTCAGCCATGCCACCCTTCCTTGGAACCAGCTGAGTATGGACTAAAGCCCCCAAAATTGTAAGAAATAAACCTTCCCTTCCCTAACTTTGAGTGTCAGGTATTTTGTCTTAACAATGACAGAAAAGTAACCAAGACAGTTTGATACCCAATACTGCATCAAAATGAAATTAGGAGACTATGAAGATGCCCAGTAAAGAAAATCATACTAGAGATGAAACACAGAGATGAACATTGTTCCTGACCAGATTACTATGTGATCTCACCATCTCACTACACAGGATTGCAACACAGAGACTGTATGTGAATGAGACCTAGGCACATTTTTCTCAAGGCATGTAAATTAAATCTACCTTCGACCCAGTTCTAAGTGGTCTCAATACAGGGAACTTTGGAAGTGCCTGGGCTCTTCCCAGGGCATAAACATGAAGGAATATAAAAGTCCAGAAAAACAACTATGAGTATCGTGATTGAGGAAATAGCTCAATGAGAGTCTTGATTCCTCTTAACCCTCTATTAACAATTCGGTGCAGTCAGTATATCAAACTAGCAGTTGTGAGAGGTTGGCTGTAGATTATTAAAACGTTACTTAATGTGAATGCTCAGACTCATTCCAGGTACCTAATTAAGGGCCATGCAAGAAGTGTAACAGGAGAAAAGTGTCTTGCATGATCCTGTGGACCTTGCTAAGAACTTCTGTCCCAATTCCATTTACAGAGTCTTTCTAGGAACAGCTAACATCCTCTTGAAATGGACTATATATTTCCACAGGGATATGTTAATTTATTAGCATATTATCATATTGTACTAAAGTGAAATTTTTAAGATTTCACAAGTCAGACTGCTAAACTCTGGGTAGCATGATATCTCCAGGAATCCCAAGAGTAATTAAGGATTGTGATTATTCCTATGATTAACAGAGAATCACTAATGAATTCAGGTACAGCCTTTTCTGAGGAATTTCTGAGAAATTTTTAGAATTGTGAGCAATAAGTCATTTCTTATTGGCAATAAGCAAGAATACCAGTGAGTGGCAGGGCCATCTCTGGTGTTTAGCAATATCATCTTCCTTGTGTAGTGACCCTGTTAGATTCTATTTACAAAGTCAATAGGAAAAAATTATAGATTGGCATTGGGATTTGAGTTGAAATTAGTATTAAAAGAGTTACAGGGATGGGATCACTCACTGAGACCCACTGGCCCTTGGGACCCAACTGCTCAAATTACACCGGAAATGCCTGCAGCTGCAATGTGCTCAAACTGGACACTTCAGCGAGTAAGTGTGGGGTACTTATCACTCTCCTTTGAGGGGCTGCATCTGAGAACAGCCTAAGACAGGTGCTGACCATGGCCTGAGAGAGAGAAAACTGTAGGCAAGTTGTCACCAAATTTATCAAAGCTTCACCCACCATAGAAGGGATCAGAAAGATCTCAGTCCAGAACTATGACAACTTTGACAATGGACGGAAACTTGCTAGTCTGGCAGGAGCAGCATGATGTTCACTCATAAAATGAATGTGGTATCTGTGAGGGCAGGGGAAGCCTATGCCCCGGGCAGAGACAGGAGTGGCCACCTCCGTGAGTAAACCTCATGACTTCTGAAAGACACCTTGCTTCCACTGCAGTGCAGACAGCATCTTCCCTCCCAACCGGGGAGAATTAGGTTTCCTGGTAACTGGAGGGAGTTTCCGATCTTAGAGACACTTTGCCATTTGGAAGCCAGCTGACACATCCAGCAGATGGCTAACCTTTGAGGGAAGAAGGCAAGGGTAAGTTCACACAAGAGACAGAGCTGAGAGACACTTAATCAAAAGTGGGAGACGAATGAGGCTCAAGCCCTTTAAAGAGTATGGGCATCTATAGACATGGACTGTGGCCAAAACCTTGCTACATAGTCAGGCAAACAAATGAAGGACAGTAAAATTCCCTGCATCTGGAGTATTTGGATATGACATTCTCCACGGGAGCTTCAAAAGAACAAAATCCATTCATGCTGATGCCCAGCAATAAAATACCACTGCCAGCTATGAATAAAAGGCGTGGAGGGATTAGAGGAGATGTGGAGTGAGCCTGGGAGTTGACAGGATGTGAGCTCATGGACCGGGAGCGATCACGTTTTCTGACCGATGAGGTAAGAAAGCAGGCCGATGTCCTTTGGAAAGCAACCAATGCCTGCCACGCAGGCTGGGCTGGAGTTCACCCCGTGGCCTCTGCGATCTTTGAATGAGTTCAGAAGGCACGGGCACAGAGTCTACTGTAAGGGTTCCTATCCCTCATCCAAATGAACTTAGAGAATATAGTTAAATTTGGATCAGCATGTTTTCTATTATTTCAAGCCATTTGTTTCATTTCATCTGAGAAAAAAGTGTACTTTACTGCAACCAACAAGAAAAATGAGGGAAAGTTCCTGGATTTGAAACATTGCAAATATTTAATTGGACTTAGGTGACTGAAGTGTTAATTATTTAAAATGGGTAACAGGAATACTAGGAACAGTTGGCTTCGATGGTTCACTAATTTTGTTCTGACATCAGCTGTGAGATAAAGAAAGGCATGGACTCCAGTGGCGAGATGGGTAGTCCAAGACAAAGGAGTATGCCAGGTATAAAAAAACAATGCAAATACACAGGATTGTAACCTTCACTATGAATAAATGATTTAAATGTTTAGCCAGGTATTGGGGCTCATGCCTGTGGTCCCAGCACACTGGGAGACACAGGCAGGCAGACAGTAATTTCACGCCCAGCCTGGGAAACTTACCAAGATTCTGCCTCAAAACAAAAGTTTTAAAAAGGCTTAAAAGGAGGAGTTCTATATCCTGTACTGTAAAAACATCAACCAATCAATCAATAAACGCATACATAGAATTTCACTGTTTTCGGTGTCCCCCTATCTGGAATTAAACTTACCTTTACCAAAGAATGCTGATTATAATGTAAAGGATACAAAGCCACCTTGTGAAATCTGACTGTGTATCTGGCAAGACTCACTAGCATGATACCTTCACTTCAGGCAGTCAGTTTAGGACTATGAATGAGTCACCATTGTCACATGGCAGGGACAACCCCACGATTCTTCTCCTCTCACATCCTATGAGCATCTGTGTGGGGCCAAGAAGAATTAGCAAACTCTATTGCCAGCCCCATGACTGGAAAAGACATTGGAATCAGACAAAGTGACCAGGAGGGACAGTAAATGGAAAAAAAGGAAAATAAAAGCAAATGGAACAGGCTCTCTAAAGTGATTGTAATCTGAACAAGGGAAGAAATCATGTGATTTACAACCTATTCCATTAGAGGGCCTGTTATGGTTTGTATATAGGTGGCCCCCAAAAGCCTCACTTAGTCATGGAAGCAGCTGAATCTAGCATTTGTGATTGACTCATTGCCTCGTGCTGGGTTTAGTGCTGGGTTTAGCGCTGGGATTATCCGTGTGAGTGCTGCAGGCATCCAGGGGTGGAGCCTGCGAACTATATAAGGGAGGGAAGAAGACATGTTTTGAGTCTCTTTTGCTGCTCTTCTGCTCTGTTTTGCTCTTGCTGCTTGTGAGCTGTCACGAACAGCCTCTCCGTCAGCCACATCACCCTTCTTTGGAGCCAACTGGATATGGACTGAAACCCCAAAACTGTAAGAAATGAACCTCTCCTTCCTTCACTTTGGGTGTTGGGTATTTTGTCTCAGCAATGAAAGAAAAGTAAGCAAGACAGGGCCTAAGAAAGTTTATTTCTAGCCCTGGTGACTGAAGTGGGGAAAGGGCTCTGGGCTGATTTTTACTGAAGGGGTAGAGCAGGACTATGTCGATGGAGTTCCTCCCTATGCATTTCTCTTGGAAAACACAGGAAAAGGAGGAACGTGGAACGCCTTCACACCTCAAATTCCTTGGCATACAATCCATCTGTTGCTGTCGATGATTTTTATTTTTGCCCTATTTCACGTTACTTTCTCTCCCGGTCATTTTCTTTATTGGTCCATGTTTATAGTACATAATGTTTACATTACTTGTAGGAAATTGGTACAGATAATATATTTTAATTTCTGTTTTCCTCCCTGGTACCTTCTCTCCTTTATAGATCTCTTCATCCCTTTCCATGTATTTTTGTACATGCTGCAGTCCATGTTCACATTACATTTCATGCACAAATATTTTACATATCTTCATTCCTTTTCTCATCCTCTTTCCTTCTCCTCTCCCTGCTTCATCTCTTGACTCCCTTCTCCTTTGAGAAAGATCTATTTCCCTACCACCTATGACCTATCTCTTATTTTGCTTTTTACTTATACTTCGAGTTTCTCATATAAGAGAACCATCCAATATTCAAGCTTACTTCACTTAACATTATGGTCTCAAGGTGCATCCATTTTCCTACAAATGACTTAAGTTTATCCTTGTTTATGGCAGTGTAGTACTCTATCTTGTGTAAATACCACGTTATCTTTATCCATTCATCTGTTGATGGACTTACATGCTACTTCCAAGATTTAGCTATGATGACTCATGATACTATAAATATGGGTATGCATGTATCACTGTAATATAATGTCTTTTTTATGCCAAAATAAGGCAAAATTTTGTAAGAAAGTAATAAGAGTTAATAAATTTCCTTTATAAGTGATTCATTGTATTTTTTCCAACAGCTTTTAAAGTTCTGTCCATGTGTCAGATTTCCAGCATTTTGGCTAGGTTGTATCATAGGAAAGTTCCTTTTTGATCGTTGCTACTTGGGGCTCCCTATGCTTAACTTCTGTGTGTTTTAATTTCTTCTCCATCATTGGGAACACTTTCTGCTATTATTTCATTTAATGGGTTTTTCATGTCTTTGTACTTTCTTCTAATTTTTTTCTGAATAGCAATTAATCTTAGATTAGTCTTCTTCAGCTCATCTAGGAGCCGTTGGATCCATTCTTCATGTTTCTTCTTGTTTTTAAGATATCTGTCATTAACTGGTCACGGACAGTAGCTCTGTGTTCTAGTGATGACCTATGCCTCGCATTGCTCACTTTTGCTGTCCGTGCTTTCAGTAGATTTTTAACCTCCTGATTATCTACCTAGAGCCCTTTTATGAACTCTAACTCATTTCTGTGCTGGTCATTTACGTTTCGCATCATTTTGTTTAGCTTTTCTTTCTTTTTGTTAGTGCCTTCTGAAGAGTAGCTCATTATTTTGTTTATTTGACCTAATATCCTTTTACTTACGTCATCTGTGAGCTTGCCAAATGCTCTGTTGATCTGTTTTGGTATCTCCTTTGATGTCATTTCAAATAACTCAGCTGTGTGGCTTTTGGTTCCCTCCCCTTCCATGTTCTATAGATTGATCAGCTTTTGGGGTGTTGGGGAGTTTTGTTTTGCTTTGTTTTGTTTTGTTAAGGCATTTTGTTGCCCCACCTTCTCATATTTCTACTTTTTTGTTGTCATTTTTTAGGGGTGTGTGTGTGTGTGTGTGTGTGTGTGTGTGTGTGTGTTGAGGTTTACAGGTTGATTGTAATTGAAAACTAGAACTCTTTAGCTAATTCTGCTTTTCAGCGCCATCCTCTGGGCATGGCTGTTGGCCTTTGCTTCTGTCCCAGCCATCTCCATTGGCTTGAGATGGGAGGTGACAAGTGTTTGACTCTATATCCCATTTTTAAAAAATGAGCCACAGAATTGGTAAGCACTCCAAGGAAAATCAGAAAGTATCATTCCATGAAAATCAGTTAATAGCAACAGCTATGTCAACTTAGCTATAGTCATAAAAAACATCACCAATTCTAGTGTCAAATACAAACTGAATATTGGCAATAAAGTACCATAAAAGAGATCTATGATTACAGCATGAAGACTAAGACAAAGCAAATATTGGTCCACAGTAAATATCTACTAAATGCAACAACTTTGTTTCTTCTAACAAACAGTTCAATGGCAATAGCATAACATTAACAAGCTATCTAGGGATTCATAAACCTTAGTAGTTACACTAGTAAGGGTAGAGCGGTAGAGGTGGAAGAGGCAGAAGAATGAAAAAAGCAAACTGAAATTTAATCAATGGGATACAAGAAGCACAAGAGAAAAGGGAGCTGGGTGGTTCTACTGAGGAGCAAAAGAGATTTAATAGTGACAGAGCACAGTCCCAGGGAACAATGAACAAGAAAAAGAGAAAGCAGGTAAACAGAGAGCAATAACGGAAAATAAAAGGAAGATAATAAGGAAGAAGGAAAAAGATTTTACTCTATTCTGTATGGTTTGATTGTAATATGTCTGAAGGTGTAGGCAACTATTCTGAAGATAACAAACATTATAGTAGTCAATGCTGTTTTGCTAATATCTTGAAATTCTGTATTGCTTACATTGTTTTGCTTTGTTTGTTTTGTTTTGTTATGTTTTGTTTTGTTTCTACTGTTTTAGTTTGTTGTATTTTGTTTGATTTTACTTATCCCTGATGGTATGGGCAGGTATACTGCAGATAACAAGAGGCATTATGGTAGCCTTACTGATTGCCTTTTATCCTGTTTAAAAGTCATGTACCATGTTCATTGCCTTGTTTTGATTGACTTTAGTCTGTTTTGTTTTGATTGTATTCTTTTCAAAATAAAAAAGAAAAAAGAAAAGAAAAAGAGAAAAAAATGTGAGAAAGCAAAAGCAAAAAAAGTTCCCCTATGATTTTTATCTTACCTATGATGGTAAGCTAGCAGTAATACAAAAGAGAAAAATCAGAGAAGATTCAATTAAAGAAAAAATTCTTGTGTTCCTGGATAAGTGGTGTCTTTCTAATAGCCGGAGTCCCGGGATGCAGCCGCTTACAACATTCTATGCTCAGCTTTAGGGCCCGGTTTGTGAGGTGCACTCTGCGCTCCAGGCCCCTCTGCGGGGTCCCCACAGACTACGCCCCCAGTCCAGGGCGAGGTGTCCCTGCTCCATTGCCAGGTGGGAATGAGAACAGCCATGCGGTCTTTGCTGACGTGGACCACGGGAGGGGCTGGAGTGGGTTGTTGGACTAATGTCCCCGGTCGTGGGACCTGGCTGCTCCCTTCTTTCCCCAGGGGGAGTCCTCATCCAGGATAGAGGAGGTCAGGCATTCCTTGCTTCTGTGGCCCTGTGCCATTGGGGAACCACCCTTCAAAGCTGGCTTGAAGTTGAGGGCACTGTGCTTGCCTGTGGACCCCAAACTCACCCAGGGCTGAGGCACTACTCCTGGCATAGGTCTGCCTGGCTCCCAGGTCTTTGCTTTTACATAATGAGTCGCTAATTGCTTAAGAATCCCCATACCTGGCAACAGAGACTGAGGACTGACATCCTGCCTGGCCCTCACCCGGATGAGATTTCCAGGTGTTCTAATCAGTATGGAATGTGAGCTATTTAAATTTTAATTCTTGGAGCGCTAGAGAGCTAAGCTAATGGGGTACATCTATGGAAACCTGAGGTAAGTAAGTCAAACTTGTAGTGAGATGTTAAAGGACTACTGGTCTTAGATGTTGTTAGGTAATGGTGAGGTACTGTGAAGAAAAAAGCTACTGTCACTTTCATGACGCCATTAGTTAGGACTGAAGAAATAAAGGGACACTTCAATATCACCCACGGCATCAATAGAGGAGCAATTTTACACTCTGTTCCTTTGATGTCGGCTTCATTAGAAACATCTGTGATAATAAATAGGATGTTGTTATGTCCACAAACCAGAGACAATTCTCAGTTTACTCTACAAAGTCCTCTAGTCCACAGTATGGATTTTTCACCATATGCACATTATACAGTATGATTTCTGTTAAGGATGAATGGAGAATGGTACTGAAACTATATTGATATGTGGGGGTGGGGGCTGTGATGTGCCAAGTATCTCTGTTATCTCCTACCAATCTATAGGACCAAAGAATTATAGGTCAACGAGTAGAATAAAATAAACACATTGCTGATAATGACCCCCAGGATGAGGAAATAGTTTGAAGCAAATTTTAAAATGCAAATGATTTTAAACCAGTTCCATAATAGGTTTTTCCATAGAAAGATAAATTTGATTTTAAATTATTAAAAATGACCCCATCAACAAATAGCTTTTGGAGATTTCAAATAACTACAGATTCAGAAGTTAAGAGACCTTGTAAAAAAATTCAAGAACTACAATAAAATATATCTTAAGCTTATATTTTACAGAATTCCTCCTCTACATTTCATAATTCAAATCCAAGTGCCCAGATGACTTAGGATCTTTATTTCTTAATAAGCAATAGTTCATAAAATAGAACATGAAAATTTGTGAAAAGTTTCTGATAAGTCTGCATCAAGGCCAACTTGACTGAGGTAACAGGTGGGCTGAGAAGGAAAATATTAGCATCAGGCACAAAATAGATCCTCACTTTTTATAGTGAATGTGTAGAACAGAAAGAAAGGAAATCAAGTATTTTGTAAACTTGCTAGAAGAAAATCATGGGGAAAAAAACAGTCTCAACAAGAATCCTTGCCTTGGGAATTTTTGGAGAGTATATTCCTGGTCTGCCCAGGAATAACCATACTAACCCAGCCTGAAGTATGTTGCATTCATGGCTTCCTGGAAGGTAGAATGTAAACTACAGAATTACAATATAAAAGGAACGGGTTCAATGACCTAACTTTGGCATCACGTAAAAGAGAGCACACTTTGGGGACTTGATTTGTGAAAGTTGGTCCAGGGTGCATCATAACACAAGAAAGGACTGCTGTGGGGAGGATGGATCCTCTGCTTGTTTATTGATCACTTATGTTATTACCAGTATCAAGGTGAGGTAATTCAATACATGAAGAGATTAAGAGAATAATGGAAGTTTCAGAAGAGAGGGGAGATGAACTGATAGTGACATTTTAATTTTTAAAAATAGCTAAAAATGTTCCCTAAGCTAAGAAACACAAAATCCTTTATATTGAAAAATCCAATAAAAATTGAGAATGACTAACTTACAAAGAGTACTTAGTCAAAAATAGTAATATCGAGGAATGAAATTAACAAAGAAGTTAAACAATATCTACAATCAAACAAAAACATGCCAGAAACTATGGGGCTCAGTGAAAGCAGCCCTAAGAGGGAAATGTATAGCAGTGAATTCTCACATCAGGTAAATACAAGGGGCACAAATAAGCAACCTAATGCTGCACCTCAAACTTTTGGAAAAAGAAGAGCAGGTCAAACCCAAAGCCCATACAAGGGAGGAAGTTATAGAGGCCCGAGCAGAAATTAGTACAATAGAGACTAAGAAAACATCACAAAGAATTAAGGAATCAAAGAGCTGGTTCTTTGAAAGAATAAATAAAATCAGTAAACCCCTAGCCAAGGTTATCAAAAAAGGAAAGAAAAAACTCAAATTCATGCAATAAGGAATGAAAGGGGTGAAATCATGACAGATCCTGTGGAGATTCAGAAGATCATCAATACCTACTTCCAAAACCTTTACTCACATAGGCTAGAAAATGCAGAAGAAATGGGCAGATTCCTAGAAATGTACAAATTATCAACCCGGAATCAGGAAGATACAAAAATTCTGAATAATCCAGTATCAGTTAATGAATTTGAAAGCACAGTTAAAAATGTACCAACAAAGAAAAGCCCAGGTCTTGATGCATTTATTCATGACTGAATTCTGCAAGAAATTTAGAGAAGATTTAATACCAATACTCTACAAACTCTTCAATGAAATTGAAAGGGAAGCAATTCCACCTAACTCGTTGCTGGAGGCAAGTATTACCCTGATACCAAAACCAGAGGAAGACAACCAAAAATGGGAATTACAGGCCAATCTCCCTCATGAACATAGATGCAAAAATCCCAGTAAAATACTAGCAAAAAGAATTCAGCAAATTGTCAAGAAAATTATACAACATGACCAAGTGAGATTCATTCCAGGAATTAAGGTATGGTTCAATATGCAAATCAATAAATGTAACACACCTTATCAACAGAGCTACATATGAATATCATATCATCAACTCAGTAGATGCAGAAAAACCTTTTGTAGAGCCCAACACTCATTCATGATAAGAACTCTACAGAAAAATCAGAATAGATGATCTTTACCTCAATCTGATAAAAGCCATCTATGACAAACCAACAGCCAACATCATACTAAATGAACAAAAATGGAAAGCTTTCACTCTAAAGTCAGGAACAAGACAAGGATGTTCACTATCACAACTCCTATTCAATATAGTTCTGGAAACAGCCAGAGCAATTAGGCAAGAGAGAGAAATAAAAGGAATAATGATAGGAAAGGAAGAAGGTAAACTATCACTATTCCCAGATGATATGATACTCTACATAGCAGACACAAAAATTTACAGGATTAATAATGAAATTCAGTCACATAGCTGGTATGAAGTCAACACTCAAAAATTAGTAACATTCCTGCACACAAACAACAAACTCTCTGAGAGAGAGATTAGGGAAACAACACCCTTCACAATAGCATCCAAAAAAATGTAATACTTTGGAGTCAATCTAACAAAGGAAGTAAAAGATTTATACATTGAAAACTACAGTACTCTGAAAAAGTATATTGAAGAGGTTATCATAAAATGGAAAGAAATCCCTTGCTCATGAATATGAAGATCAAAGTTTATGAAAATGGCCATATTATCAAAACTGCTTTATAGATTTAATGCAATCTCCATCAAAATACCATCAGCATACCTCACAGATCTATAGAAAACATTGCCAAAATTCATTTGGAACCCAGAGACCTAGAATACCAAAGGCAATCCTGGGCAACAAAGGCAAGGCAGGAGAATCACAATCCCAGACTTGAAACTGTACTATGAAGCTACTGTGGTAAAATCCGCAAGGTAGTGACAGAAAAAAAAAGGGGGGGGGATCAGACCTGAGGACCAGTGGAACAGATTAGAAGATGCAGACACAACTCCAAACACACTCAGCCTTATCTTTGACAAAGGGGCCAAATATGTTCACTAAAAGAAAAACTCTTTAATAAAGGGTGCTAGAAAACCTGGCTTTACACATGCTGAAGATTAAAACTAGACCCATGTCTATCACCATGTGCCAAACTAATGTCAAAATGGATCAAGGATTGAAATATTAAAGCATAAACACTAAATCTACTGGAAGAGAAAGCAGGTAAAGATGTTGAAGATACAGGCGTAGGCAGAGAGTTCATGAAAAAAACCCCAAACTGCATGGGGAGTACTTCAAAGAATCAACAACTGGGATCTTATCTTATTAAAAAGTTTTTGCACATCCAAAGAAATCACCAATAGAGTGAAAAGAAAACTCACAGATTGGGGAAAAAATAGACAACTGTCCCTCAAACAAAAGATTTCTATCTAGAACATATAAAGAATTGAAAAAAGTCAGCTCCCCCCACCAAATTAAAAAACCCAATCCAAAAGTCAGTATCTGAGATGGATGCACATTTCTCAGATGAAGAAATACAAGTGGCAAATAAATACATGAAAAAGTGTTCATCATCACTGGTCTTTTGAGAAGTGCAAATTAAAACAACACTGTGATTCTGTGTCACTCTAGAAAGAATGGGTACCATCAATTAATCAATGAGTAACAAATGCTAGTGGGGTTGTGAGGAAAAAGAACCTGTCTCCACTATTGGTGGGAATGTAGAGTGGTGCAACCAATGTAGAAGTCAATGTGGCGAGTCCTCAAAAAACTAGGATTAGGGTTCCATTCCACCCAGTTATCCCCCTTCTGGTTATTTTCCCAGAACATTTAGAAACATCACACCACAATGATACATGTTCACCCATGTTTATAGCAGCAAAATTTGTAATAGTTGAATCTTGTAAACAACCCAAATGCCCGTCAATTGAGGAATGAATAAAAAAAAGATGTGGCATTTTTATACAATAGAGTACTACTCAGCTATAAAGAAGGATAAACTAGAGGCTTTTTTAGGTAAATGGATGCAACTAGAGACCATAGTCATAAGTGAAATAAATCAGACTTACATGTGTAAGTATTGTATTGTCTCCCTAGTGTAAGAAACTGAAAGAATAAGATCCAAAATATACAAAATAGTTGTTACAAAAGGAAAAGAAACTGCACAAAAGAATAGAACAACTGGAATGGGAGAAAAGAAGGAAAGAAGAAAGGAATAAAAAAATCTATGTAAACATATACAAGATAACTAAGATAATTATACTACTAATTTCTTTTGGTTCATTGAAAAGAATGGTTTGTGCTTACGTTGTTCAATCGACTTCGTATGCCTGTATCTTATAATCTGAGCAACTACTTTGAAGATAACAGTACACAGTGTATAAACCATTGTTAATTTCCTATTATATTGCGATGAAATTCTCTATCATTGTTTTTTACTGTGTTTTTCCTTTAAAATAAAAAAAAGAAAATCAAAGAAAAAGAATATCTTAAGTGCCATTGTGATAGCAAGCAGATGGCCTATTAAGAAAAGTTCTAGATAGGTATCAGATATTTCATCAGAAACATTAGAGTAAATATGAATTTAAAATACTAGTCTTCTCAAAAAATTCACTTAAAAATAAGTGAGAAGCATAGACATTTCCAGAAGTTTATAGTTTCACAACGTTTAAATGTTTACCACAGTAAATAGTACCCTTCTGGGAAGAAAGAAAAGTTTCTGAATCATAACAATTAGGTCAGACAAAAAAATTAAAGGCATCTGAAGTAGAAAGAAAGAAGTTGATTGTTTGTGTTTGCAAGTAACATGATCTTAAACGTAGAAAACCCTAAAGCCTATACCAAAACATTACTAAAACTAATGAAGGAATTCCTTAATGTTGCAGAACACAAAATTATCCTACAAAATCTATGTTTTTATACATTAACATTGAACTGTCCAAGGGGGAGATTTTAGAAAGTCATTCACAATGTTTAAGAAAAAGATTTTCTAAAAGACCTTAGAAACAAGTTTAACCACATGAGCAAAAGATATATCAACTTAAAACTATGCAATATTGATGAAATTTAAGTAGATACGAGTAATGCAAAGATAGCTCATGTTCGTGAATTGAAAGCATTATTGTTTTTAAAATAGCCATACTACAGAAACCTGCTTAGAAATTTGATGCAATTCCTATCAAATTACCAATGATTGTATTTTATAGCAATGGAAAAATCAATCCTTAATGAAACCATAAAAGATCCTGAATAATCAATGTAATCCTAAGCAGGAAGAAACCACAATGCCAGATTTTCAAAATATACCAAAAAGCTATAATAATCAAAACATCATGGGACTGGGACAAAACAAGTATATCAATCGGTGAAACAAAAATGACAGCTTACAAGTAAGACCTTGACATTTTTAAAACTGATTTTGCATAGTGATGTCAAAAACCAAGAAAGGGTAAAACAATCTCTTTTTATAAATTGTATTAGGAAAAGTATATATCAACATGAAGAAGAATGAAATCAGACACACGTTTTATATTATGTCCAAAAATCAACTCACAGTGGGTTAAGGATGTAAGCATAAGAACTGAAACTGTGAACCACTAGAAGAAGACCTCAATGGCATTTGTTGTGGTAATAATTTTTTGGATATGATTGAAAAAATAGTAAAAGCAGGCCAATGAGATTACAGGAGACATAAAAACTTCTAGAAAGCAAAGAAAACCATCAAAAGAGTGAAAAACAACAACAATAACAAAAGGGATGGTAGAAAGTATTTTCAAACAGTACTCAAGATACAGTAGAAACTCAGTAACAAGGGAACCATCCATTAAAAAGCATGTAAAGGACTCAAGTAGACATGTTACAAAAGAAGACATAAAAAGACTAATAGGTACTGTGTATGAGAAGACATTCAACACTGAGATTTATATCTGTTTACCTTCATTGGACATTAGAACTTGTACCTGTTATATTCTTTCCACATTGTGACTTGTATGGCTACCTTCATTGGACATTGTGACTTGTATCCACTACCTTCATTGGACATTGATACTTGTATCCATCACACTCATTGGACATTGAGACTTGTCTCCATCACCTTCATTGGACACTGCAACTTGTGTCTATTACATTCATTCCACAATGCAACTTGTATCCACTACCTTCATTGGACATTGTTACTCGTATCCATTATATTCATTGGACATTGAGACTTGCATTCTTTACCGTCACTGAACATTGTGACTTGCATTCCTTACCTTCCTGTTACAGGAACAGAATACCTGACACCAGTAACTTAAAGGGGGAAAGGTTTACTTTGACTCAGAAGGCTCAATCCACTGCTTACTGGCTCCAAGGAAAAGACAGCAGGATGGAAGGCCCAGCAGAGGAAAGCTGCTGGCCCAACTGCAGCAGCCAACAACAGAGAGAGAGGAAACTGGAAGGAGCCAAGGACAAGAACACATCTTTCCAGTTCAAGACTCTGGTGACCCACCTTTTCTGGCCAGCCCACCTCCTAACCCATAAGTGCACCAGTCTACTAATTAGTGTGCACCCTCATGAGCCAATTGCTTTCAAAAAGCCCCAGCTCTGCACACAGACTGGTAGAGGGGAATTTTATATCTAATCCAAAACACTAATCATTAAGAGATGGAACCAAATGATATAAAACTTCAGTTAGTCAGGAGGAATACATTCCAGAGACCTCTTATACAATATGATGATTCCGTATTTATAACAATGTACTTAATTTTAAAAATTGCTTGGAGGAAGTTTGAAGGGTTACTGCCACAATTGTGTATGAGGGTATGGACAGCTATTTTGAAAAAGAACCAGAGACATTATGGAAGCCATTGTTGATTTCCTAATGTCTTGTTTTGAAGTCCCATAATGCTTTCATTCTTTTGTTTTGATTGGTTTTATACTATTTTGTTTTGATTGACTGTACTGTATGTGAAGCTATGGACAACTATTTCGAAGAAAACAACCAACATTATGGTAACCACTATTGATTTCCTGTGGTCTTGTTGTGAAGTCCTGTGTTGCTTGCATTGTTCTGTTCTGATTTGCTTTGCTCTGTTTTGTTTTGTTTTGCACTGTTTTATTCTCTTTAGAATAAAAAAAACTGGGTGTGGTGGCTCATGCCTGTAATCCCAGCACGTGGGAGGCTGAGGCAGGAGGATTGTTGCAAGTTTGAGACCAACCCGGGCTACAAAGTGAGCTCAAGGCCAGCCCGAACTGCATAGTGAGACCCTGCCTCAAAAAGACAAAAAACAAATAAAAGAATAAAAAAAAATCAGGCTGTAAGGTAAAGCAGATGGCAGTTTTAATTTATGTGGCATTCACGTACGCCATGATTTATATATAGTTTTTAAAATATGATATAAACTGTTTTTATTCATCAGTTAAAATGATAACAGGATATTAAAATCTTCTAAATAATATATTACAACAGAAGAAAAGATAGGAAGCAGGACATGGAGAAAAGACAAACAAATCAACAAAGGACATTGACAAATTTAAATATATACTGAATTCAGTAATAAAATTGCATGTCTTTAATAGTATTCTGAATGAAAATGTCAAGCAACTCTACTATCCAAATTGAGAGAGGAATGTTGGAAAAAGGAAATACTTGTTAATAATTTTTATGGTTTGTGGCTAGATGTCCCCCCAAAGCCTCATGCAGTCATCAGTGGGGCTTTTTCAGAGGTGGCTGGATCAGATTATCTGACGCTGGGATCAATTCATGGTGCATAGCTAGGATTACAGATGCTGGGATTAGGGTGTGTGACTAACTGAATTAGTGCAGTGATTGGTTTAGCACCCACCCTAAACTGGGAGTCTAGAAACAGTATAAAAGAGACAGAAAAAATCTGCTATTGTCACTTATTACTTGTTTTACACTGTTTCTCCTCTGCCAAAAGTATGTTAAAAAATAATACCTCACAATTGTAGTTTATCCCAGAAATACAGATATTACTTCAACTTACACAGGAACTACATAATAGGTTATAGGAGAAAAATAATATGACTCCCTCAACACCTGCAAGGTAAGACAATGTGTTGAGGAATTCAGCGTGGTGAAGTTCTTAGCTATTGTGTTCTGTCTGTAAGACTTATGACACAGAGCCTGCACAATTAGCAGCTCCAACAATCCTGCTTAGAGTATGACTGCATGGGGTGTAATTACTCTGCACAAATTTTTGTAGTATTGATTAAAATTTTTAAACAGTATGTAGCTTGTAACAGGATTCCACTTGTTATCTACCACACAGAATAATACACTTTACCGAGAGATATTCACCAGGGTATTTGTTGAAGACTTGCTTGGAACAATGAAACATTTTCAAACAACATGGGGATTTTAACTGAATAGAATGTGATAGGTTCATGCATTAGCAAGTTGTCCTATCACTGGACACAATACCAGACATCCACAGCTTAAAGGAAGATGGATTCAATTAGACTTGCAGTTTCAGAGGTTTCAGTCCACAGTCTGGTGACTCCAACGCAGAAACATCATGGAAAGCTGTGGCAGAGGAAAGCTGCTTAGTTCATAATGGCCAAGAAGCAAAGCAGGGGAGTAGCACTAAAGAGGAAGGGCTAAAGGATCAGAAGTAGATGCCCAAGCCCTCTATGATCCAGTCAGACACTCCCCAGGAGGATCCTAAGCCAGTCCGGTTGGCAGCACACCCTAAGTGCTGCATCCCGTGTATTGTCAACCTCATACTCCAACACATCTGCCACACGGATAGGTGGACCCACCTCATCGACAGATTGCTGGATGCAGCCCACACAGCCTTCCTTTTGATTTAGCCCCACTCACAGCCTGCAGCCATTCCACATTCCTGGCATCTCTGACTTCCTGAGGCCTCTGCTGCATTTTGGCTACATTCCCAGAGCTTCATGTGCTGCCTGTCCTGTCACCAGAACACACCTAACCTCCCAGGCTTTCTCTGAAAACTGTGTGAAAGCCTCCCTGACCCCACAACTCTTGTATCCTGCCTGCCAGTAAAACCAGTATCAGTGAATAATGCCAAGATTGGTTGTCCCCCAAAGCAGCAGGCAGTCTTCTGCAGACTGCGGCTGTGGTGGACCTCTGAGTACATGGATGACTGAGCACAGAGAAATGAATCCCAAGTGATACCTTCCCTGGAAGTCCCTTCTCAAGCAGGCATCCCTGGTAGTTGCTTCTCAAAAGCAAGTTTGACACTTTGGTAACCTTGACTTGTGTTGGATGATTCCCGAGATGCCCTCAAGGCACTTTTCTTTTTGTCCCCACACAAAGCACGTGGCTCCTTTTTAGTGGCATTAACCTCTTCAGCAGCCATCTCCTTTGGCTTCAACTTTATGCAGGGTTTCTTCAGGGCCAAGATTTAAATTTTTCAAATTCTTCTGCTCTGCCTTTCCCACTAGCTCTCACCATAAATCTGACTAAAAGCAGCCCTGTGGTATCTATGCCACAGCATGAATATCAAGCTGTCTTGAAATTTCCCCCAACAGATTAATCAGTTCCTTACTGTCAGTCTACTGCAAAGTTCTTGGACATGGGAAAAATGTAGACAAATTTTCTGCCAGTGTATAACACCATAACTTCCAGTGTAGATGTCCACAGAGCCTTTGTTCCCCACTGAAAGCTAATTAAGCTCATCCTTCACCATCACATTCCTATTAGCATTTGGCCTTCTGAATTCCAACCAGAATCACCCATCAGGTACTGCGTACATCATTCTAGGGCTTCTCTAGCCCATATCTTCAAGACTTTCCAAAGTCTTCCTGCAAACAATTTCCAAAGAGTTTTGAACCACATAGTCAGGTAGAATTATCACAAAGATCCCACTTATTCTGTACCAATTTTCTGTACTAGTCAGGCTTCCTATTTCCAGAATATAATACTCAACACTCATCACTTAAAGGAGAAGAGGTTTGATTAACTCACAGTTTCAAAGATGCAACCTATGAGCAGCTTACTCCATGGCAAAAACCTTATGGGGGCAGAATGGGGCTGAGCAAAGCGGCTTTGTTCATGGTGGCCTGTACGCAGAGTTGGGGGGACAGTGCCAGAGAGGAGGGGTCAGGGACCAGGTATAGACCCAAAGGTCACACCTCTCTGAGCTACCTACATGCATCCCAAAGCTTGCCCCAGGGTTCACCCCCCACATCCAGAAGCTAATCGGCTGACAATCCCAACCACCACGGTGCGTGTGGGTGGCCATTCTTCACGAATAGTTCTCCGAAAAAACCCAAAGGTTGTGAATGATCCGATTAATTAATTCTTTAAATTTAAAAACACCAGTTTGGGAATCATTTTCTTATAAATAGTTTCAAGTGTATTTTTGGAAACAAGTATATGTATGTCTAGGTAGCCAGTTAAGTGCTTGGAAGCCAAGCCTGGAGGTGCAGGTCTGTAATCCCAGCACTGTGTGAGACTGAGGTAAGAGGATTACAAGTGCATGCCCAGCCTGGGCGACTTAGCGAGTTAACTCAGAGAGGCCTTGTCTCTGAAAATTGATAAAGAAGTGGAGGTGATGACAGCAGAGGATCGATCAATCTTAAAAAGAAAGGTTTAGAGAAGTAATCTGGAAGCATGATCAGTAAGCACAAAACAAAAGGCTAATTCCAGTCTCGTAAGCCGAACATCCTGAGAGAAAACGAACAGGGGTGTTTGAGTTTGTTTTGCTTCATATCTATTTCAGTTTGATATCTAACTTCAACAGTTTCTAAGTGCAGGGGAGGCAGAGGAAGACATGGAGTGCAGAATTTGTTGATGTCCTGCTTTATTCATTCCATAAATACGGAAGAAACACGTGCAAAGGAGGGTGCTCAACCCCTGGAGGATATGCACAGTTTGTCTGTGTGGAAGGAGTTAAATTTAGCCCAATGGTGTATTAACACACAAGAACTAGACTAGGGGAACGGGAAGGCATTTGGGTTTCCTCTCACAACCATTCCACAGGTGGGACACCGGTGACTGCGGGTGTACGGGATGAAGGGGGAAGAGGGTATCATTCATTTCATGAAGTGGACAAGAATGAGTGTGGGGTGCACACAAGAATGGGGGCATTTTCAGATGAATAAACACGAATAAATAAGTGGAACAATCTGCCAAAAATGGGGGTTTTTTTGTGGGCCATCTGGTTCAGATCTATTAGCACACTCTTATTTTATTTGATCTTTAAACACACATTCTGGCCAGCAGCACCTAAAGTAAGTGAAACTATTCCATATATATGTAAAATAGATACCATGCAGAACTTCAAAAATGGAAAATATTCATATGTTTTAGTTTCAAATAGAACACCAGTTAATGCTACTATACCATGCATATACGTACTTACACAGTACACAGATCAAACATACACAAACATAGACAGTGTATAATATGTATTCATATGCACCTGTGTGTGTGTATCTTTGTGTGTGTGCTTGTGTTCATCTACAACACCTTAATCTCATTTCAATTTGTAAGCACAATACAAAATATATCTGGGAAATAAAGTTTTTTATCTATCTCATAGACACATGCATGGTAATTTATCCCTGCACTTTCTTAAAAAGCTAATATTTCT
The DNA here is from genome assembly GCA_004365215.1 of Cuniculus paca. Lineage (NCBI taxonomy): Eukaryota > Metazoa > Chordata > Mammalia > Rodentia > Cuniculidae > Cuniculus > Cuniculus paca. The sequence continues at coordinate 24,611 of RJWT010000009.1, forward strand.
GAGGTCAAATTTCCAGGACTGTTTTCATAGTACATATAAAATCACCTATCTTTGTTATATTTTTAATCTTCTTTATCTGAAATAATTAATTTTGCCTAGCAAATGTATTTTAATGAAATCCTTCATTAGTAATTCTTCCATATTTTTGAGCTGATCCCATTTTTGACAAATTGTCCTACACAGTATAACTCACACTGTGTTCACCTGAGTTTCCCTTTAGCAAAAAAAGAAAATGATTTGTTGACCTCTAAAGGCCTTCTATAGGCCTCAGATATTTAAGTAATTGGACAACATGTTGAAGTATTTTCAAACTACCCATTCTTCTTCTACTGCTGAGGTTATTGTACCTCTCTTCATGTCTCCTCTGTCAAAGTATAGCCATAGCAGAAACTCATTTATTTAGTAAATTAATTTCCTTAAGTATCTGCCCAGCATTATAATTATCACCTGCCTGGAGTTCAACAGCTGTTTCTTTGTTGAGCAGATAGTGAGGCTATAATATAAAACATATTGCCTTAAGGAGGGTTAAATATAATTTTATTAGTTCAAAGTCAGTCTCATATTTTAAAAACGAGTTCATAATCAACACATTATCATTTGTACAGAGTTGAATTAATCAGATATTCTGATGAATTGAGAATAACCTTTATATTTAGTGGTTGGATTATCAAACTTCAAATTATTAGAATATAGCAAAATATATTAATACTACAATTCCATTAAAAATAATTTAATATTTTCTGTGTATTTCAGAAAGAAATTCAGAATCAAAGTTTTCCATGAAACTTATTAGCTAATTATCTTTTATTATCATTTTACATTAATTATAGGAAATACAGATTGATTTGTATAGCATCTTTGAACTATCTAAGGAAATCTTTCTTTCAAAGATTTAGAAGTTTTCTCACTTATTTAGCTTTTTCTCCTTACAGGATGGAAAATATATAAAATATAACTCTTCTATTTGTGAACTCTGAAATTCTGGCATTGTTATGTTGCATTGCATTATCCACAGCCTTATGTTTAGTTATGGACTCTAAGTCAATATTACAGAGAATCTTTTACTCACCCTAAAAAATATTAATATGCAATTTATAGTTCATTCTAACAAACCTATCCTTAAACTACTTTTTATTTTACAATGCTATAAATGACTTTGGATGTTAAGATAGCTAAAGAATGAAGTAATGTGTATCCTGTCAAAACTTCCATGCCTTTTTAGTTTAACACTGAGTGTTTTAATGAAAACATTTTGTTATTAATAGTAGTTTTAATACTAGGAATAGCATAGTAGTAGTAGTAAGAGTAAAAGAACTACATAATGAACCATAATTTATTATACACAATAATTAAATTCTCCCACTCTGTGAGTTGCCATTAATACCTTTATCTTGTGAGGAAATTGAGGCTCCTGCATTTTAAATCCTAAGATTTATACGAGTAATAAGTACCACTCTAGTCAAGACTCTTTCCAAATACCTTGCTTTTGACCACTACAAAAAATAGATACATTGTATTTCTTTATTATTGTTTATTTCTCTCTTCTACATAAAATAGGAAAAGTGAAGAAAAATTTCTTTTACAAAGTGAGCAGTGTGGCGAATCTAGGTGTCAGCACCTCCCACCCGAGGGGCTTTCTACCACCTTGTCTGGCCTCCCCTGTGCATAGGTAATGCCACCTTTTGGCTGAGTTTAGCACCTTAAGTTAATTTTGTAGTGTATGTTCCACATATATTCCTTAGAAAATTCCAAACTTTTATACGGATGTTTAAATTATTTCACCTAAAAGTTTGAAAACTTCCATGATGCCAGTGAACTAATTGGAAACCAGTGATTTTCGAATGAAAGAGCTTTTGAGCCTACAAATGAATGAACCGGAAAAGCACAGCTGTGTTTAGAAAGAGGCTTTATAATAGGCCAAGGCAGAATTTATTAGGTTATTCCCTTCTAATGAGTTCCATATAATATCCTCTCAGTTAATAAGCTAACGATCATCTCTGTAGCTGAGTAGTTGGCAAATTCTGATTTCAACTTATGAAAAAACGCTGGGGTTTGTTAGCAAAGCCAGCAGATATGATGCTGCTGGTATCATTCACGTTCTCAGGAGATTTCCAAAAGCAGTGTGGTGTGAGCCTGTCGTCTTCAAAGAGAGGCAGACAGATGCCTATACCTGTCAAATGTCATTCCTTCCTGCCCCATGTAAAACTCAAAGTCTAAAAGGAAGGTCCCATGCAGATACACAGCAAACTGAGCTGAATTTTTCAAAAGCTCAAATGATTCGCCTCTTCATCTCGTTATCTAGTTCACAAAAATGTGTTTCTCTTGCTCTCATCAATATCATAGGGCAGACGATCCTAATTGACTAGTGAAATTTCCTTTCAGTGTGGTAACTGGCAAAGGATCTGCAGTTTGACTGTTGTTCTTGTCAAGCCTCGGGGACTCCGGTCTGCAGGATGCCGCACTGTCAATGATATTAATTGAATTGCAGTGGCCTCAGGCAGCAAGTCGGGATTTCCTGAAAATTGTTTCAAGTTATAGGATTAAAATCAGATGTGGGTTGTGGTTAGCTAAATGCATTACATCATCAGCTAAGGAAAATGGGCTTTCCTGCTCATTATTTTCTCAACAATGTTAACTAGGAAATGAAATTCACACAGCACTTTAAAGTGGGGGTGGGGAGAAAAAAAAATAGCACGTTAAGCAGTTTTCTTTGCAAAGTTTCCGCATTTTGCAATTCATATTCTTACTGTTAGTAAACTTTCAGCTTCAAAATCCTATGATCTATTGTAGTCGTATTAAAATATTTCTTCTGTATTCTTCAACACATTTTTCTTTTAAAACAAGTAAGTTTACTCCTTATGCTTTTTAAATAATATGTAGTATATTTTCATCTGTCTTATACTGGCTTATATATCTGGTGTAATTTGACCTCCTCGCCCTGTTGAGTATGTATCATTGAAGGCTGTATGCTACTCTTCTCAGTTCTTGGTTGCCTTAGACCTTTACCATCTGAAGTATCCAGTAAACATCTACTGAGCTTCATCGTGTGTGCCTGGTCAGTAATGCCCGCTTGTAAAAGAGGCTTTTTCAGAGTTGCCCTTGGCTCCCACCCTTTTAGACCTTGCTCCCCTCCGTCTTCCTTGGTGCTGAGAGAAGCCACACCTAGAGAGATGAGATGTTCCCTGCTGCATCTTTCTTTAGAAATAGCCAGGGAGGGTGAAGTCCATTGCAGTCTTCCAGCCGTGAAAAGGAGCGGAGACAAGGGAAGGAGAGAGACCTTGCCCCACACTTCCCTTACAGCCTGTGCCTTCTGCTACATCCTCTCTGTCTTTCCCACAGAAGCCCTGAACACCCTTCAGTCCCTGAGAGACAGCACTGAGGCAAAAGCCCTTTCAGGTCACCTAAGATTGCTGGGCCCTGAGTCGACCTTGTTACTCGGTTACTTCCTGCAATGGTAATGTGATGCATACCTCTCTCTTCCAGCATCAGGCAGCCCAGATAGTTAACTCCAGTAATATGCTGAGGGGGTACTGCTGTGAGATCTGAGAATTGTAAGACACTTGTAATTGCTTTTATTATTTGAAGTACAGAAAATGTAACTAGAGCAGAATTCATGAGATTTCTCACTGTCTTTGCTGGTTAAAGATCTAATAAGGTAATATACATATATGTATGTATGTGTATGTGTAAATAAATGTAGAGGAGATGTAAAATGAATTGAAATATGATATGAAAAATAAAGGCCATACATGTGTATACACTAAGAGTATAACCAACCCTGAATATGACTTCCAAATTTTCCATCAATACTACTCACATGAAAGCCTGTAATAGTCTCGCTCCAGTGAAATGGCTGGTTCTTTTAAATATATTGACCTTAAAAGGTTAAAACTAGCTTCATTTTTTAAAAAATTGGAGTGCACAAATGCTAAATTATTGGTATATTCATAAAAACATGCAATTAATTTAAAAACACAGGTTGAGTAAGTCTGCTGTTCTAAAGCAAGGTAATAATAGATCATGAAAATATAGAGTAAAGGCTATATGAAAGATTTCAAACTATTTCTCATTTTAGGCCTGGTACTTTAAAATTTTATATCCAATTATGCACATAAACTGAAATCTTCAGTAATATGGATGATGACAAACTGAGTGGTTTTTAGAGCAGCTTAATTTGAGCACTGCACATGTAATGGAAAATCTTTCAACTGCATTATTCACTAGAGATAAAATCGTATGACTGAAAAACACTTAGTGTGGGATGAAACGCATATTAGTTAAAAAGGAGTGTTTGAAGACACTTGACATCAAAGACTGATCCAATTAAAAGAAAAACATTAAATTAATCGCTTACTTAAAAGGAAAGGGACTGGTTATACTTAGAATGCCAATCTCAGCCCAATGCAATAGCAAGTGGTGGAAATCCATCTGGTCGCATATTATTAGTCTGTGGGGAAAGCAGTGTTATGAGAAACAGCTGCAAAGTTAAATGTTTACTAGAGATAATTATATGTCAATTTTATCTGATACAAAAATTTTTACTTGGTTTACTAGGTAACAAAGAACTAAAGACATCTGAGTGGGAGAACACCATGTTAAAAGGTTCTATGTTAAAGAAATTGTCATGATGATTAAATGAAATGAGGGATCCTAGATTAGATGTTGGGCATCAAAACATAGGCAACTGACTGGTCTAGATGAGCATCTAGAGTATAGCACTTCATCACTGTGTCGATCCATTGTACTACTGGGTTTATGAGAGAGAATACCCCTGTGGTTTTGGAAACACACACCAAAGTGGTAGAAATAAACTGACTGACATTGCATCTACTACACTATTTCTAACTTTTTAGAAAAAAATGTTTCATGCACACATAGTAGTGGCTGAAAAATAAAGGAAGTGTGAGAAAAATATTAACATTTGCAGAATTTGGATGAAAGATACAAAGGAATTTTCTGTGATATTTTTAAAGCCTTTTTTTTGGAAGTCTGAAATAATGTCACATTTTCATAGAAAGAAAGGTAATGTCGTCTGCAATATAAAATGAAGTAAGAGATTACCACTGAGAGTGCTTGGGAATATTACAGTGAAAATCAACATTAACTTCATTGTGGAGAGAAATGAGAGAATTTACCAGAATTTAAAATGTGTATATCTTTCAGTTCAGCAACTCCACTTCTAGTATCGAGTTCACGTACAAAAACAAATCTGTGCAATAAATACATTCATATTTAGTGTACTATTGTTTTGAATTAGGAAAGAAAACTTTAAATTTCCATCCTATACCAAAATAGGAGGCAGAGGTTAGGCTTAATATGCCCCCAACTGGAAAGAACTTCAACATATGTTAAATGGAAAAAAACAAAAAGAAAAGAAAAAAGAAATTGCAAAACTACATATTTCATTGTGTTTCATATTTAAAAACCAGCTAGAGGTTGGAAATGCCCAGAATAGGTTCTGAATGTGTAGAGAATGAGAGTGACTCTCAGTGAATCTGTAGGTTAGTTTAAAGCGAGGTTACCACAGCAAGGTTTAGTCTAAATGTGGGTGGTTTTGTAACACAGCAGCATACTCAAGCATTACTTGTGTAATTCACAAGTAAAAAAGTCATACACTGAGTTAAAAAGCAATATGTCAGTGGGGGTAGAATACAGCCTCATGAAAGAGAATGGGAAACTGTTTGCAGATGCTGTTTATTTTGGCTCACGGTTTCAGCAGTAGCAGTCCATGGCCAGTTGTTTCTGTAGTCTTGGGGCCTGTGGCCAGGCAGAGCACCGTGGCAGGAATGCGTGGTAGCACAAAGCAGTTCCCCTGAGAAGGCTGGAAATCAGCATCAGAGAGAGGAGGGGCCAGGGTCCTAACATCACCCTCTGCCAACCAACCTAACCTCTTCTCCAGGTCCCTCCTCACTGAGATTCTACTACCTGTCAACAGCTCCACAGGTTAGAGACCAAGCACTTAACACATGGTCTTTGAAGGACACTAAGTCATAGCCCTTAGGCCCCGAAGGAACATCCAGAATAATAAAGGAAGGAAAACCGAGTAGGAGTGACTGAAACAGCAACAGAAAATAAGAAAGCCTAGTGATTTGTGAGAAGATGTTAACTTTTATTTTAATGACACTGAATTTGATGCATCAGGAGCTCTCACAAATCTAGAAATACATAATACTGACAGTGGGCAGGCAGAAACTGCCCTGGAGTTATGACCAAACCTTTGAGAGAAGCACTAAAAGTGAATGGTCAGTAGGCTTCGTTTGTATGACCCTTATCTAATGTTCTATTTGAAGTTACGGATATATGCTTAATCCTGGGATGGTTACTTATATATACCTGTGTATTAAAATTTATTGAAGAGGCTACAATATTATATTTCAGAAAAGATATTTGCTCACACTGTTTTCAACAAATATAGTTCTATATAATGAGGGCCTCTCTTGAGCACGGTTCATCTTCCACTTGAATTCTAGATCATAATCCCAAAAATGAATGTAATTTGCAAAAATAAAGAAAACACTGTGAGTATAATTATTACAAATAAAAATTTAAATGCTTTAAATCCTATTCAAGACATTTCCCCCCACATAGTTCCATTAAAGCCCTACTGCCCTGGGTCTTAGTAGGATATTGATGTTTATCAATAAGGCTATAGTGGCATCTTCAAATCATTCAAATGGTTACACTTTTGCAACTAGGGGGTGCTGGAGGACTACAGAGGATTAAATTATATCCCATTAAAAGTTTTCCAATGGGTCTTTAAATTAGTCATCAATGAACTAAACAGAATTGTATTACATATGGTAGTTTGCATAATATTTTAATACATTATTTAACACATAATACCATCAAATTGAAGATACAAACTCTCACCTGAAACTCTCCCAACATATTCATTTGGTCTTATGTATCTATTACTGTTAGTTCTAATTTCACCAGTGGTAGAAATAAAAAAGTACATTGAATGTTATATTTTTAGGAATGGGGGGGTCTCATAAAATGAGACTTAGTGCTTACTTTCAGGTTGGAATGAAAGCATAGAAAGTAAATCTCAATTGTCTAGACTTCCAGCCAGAGAGAAAACAGAAGTAGAAATGAAGTCTAAGATACACAAAGATATAATTTACTTACTCTTTAAGTGTTTAGTATATATGCCAGAATATTCAAATAAATAAAAAATAAATTTGGAAAATATTTTTAATTTTATTTAAAATAAGCATTTTAGTGAAATAAGTTAAACTTTTAACCATAGTGGATATTCTTTCCAATTCAAGTTACTTCTAGTAATTGATGAGATTTATTTCCTCTTGCTTCACTAGAATGATCTGAAAAAAATATCTACTAGTGCATTCCAATTTAAAATTTGTGTAACTGTTTTTAAGGCACAATACTTTTGTATAGTCTATCAACAAATGAAATTCATGAAAACACATTTAAGTTTTAAAGTAGATTCAGTAAGGTTTTTATACTGTGTAAATGATGCATCTTTTATTTACTTTTATTTTATCAAAAGCCAGAATTTAGTATGCATTGATATAAGTCCACATTTCCCTTTGTTTCAAAAATGCATACTGTGTTTCATTAGCTGGCCTTTTGACAACTAAGATACAATGATCTGATTTTACAAATTAATAATTTTCTGAACTTTATTTCTCCACAGAGCCCACATAATTTATAATTGATATATTTCCATTTACAAAGTTTGAACAATATGAATACAACTCTGCTTCATCTGTGACAATGCCATCTAAAATAATACAAGAATAAGATGTCTCTCTCTGAAAGTTACAAAGAAGAAACTCTGAAATACAACATACATTAGAATGGTGACCACCACGGGAAACAGCTTGCACAACATTTCTTTATGGGAATTATCTGAAGTATTTGCATTTGACGATAACTGAAGAGAACTGTTTGAATTTATATTGTGTAGTATGCGCATCGCTCATGTATTCTTAGAGTAATAGGTTTGCTATACCTATGTACATCTTCATTAGTGCGCTGACATTACAGGTACATGCTGCCATTCAAAGGGAGATGCTACATTTTATTATCATCGAATGGCATTCCAAATGCGATATATTGCTGTGAAAATGCAAAAGTTTTCGCAGATCGGCAAACATGAATGAGGTTGGTCACAATGAAATGGGATTTTACTTCATCCAAATGGCAATAGGGTATCACAAATATATAGACCAATATATAACATTGAAAAACAAGAAGCAGAAAGGAAATAATGCTCTGGCATAAAGATCGATTCGCTTGGCTGCGGTTGGAATAACAGGTTTGGCGGGGGGAGGCTTCTTGCTGTTCTTTGCTTGAGATTTTCCGAGGCCATTGTTGACTTCGATGGGTTTTCCATAGCAGTCATAATTGGATAATTCAAAATCTCTTGGTAAGCTTCCCACAATGCTGAAGTCGTTAGATCTCAGATCGGACTTAGAAGTACAAACCTTTTTGCATCTGGTCTCACCAACCTGAGGAGAAAAATTAAGGACAAAAGGTATTTAGAGTTTTTCAATGTGGAAAACACATCTCTTCAAAAGGATGTTTTACAGATGGCCAGGTTTCACAGGAGGTATTCGCTTATGTCACAAAGAACTAACACAGATAACAGTCAACTGATCAAACTGTTGGACTGCTGGAACGTGTAGGCTGAAATGCTGCCTGAGTTAAGGAGGGCTGCATCACAGTACAACTTCCGATTGTGCTAAGGAATCAAAGCCCAAATATACATTTATTTTAGGCTTGTGAGAGTTTTCTCAATTCAAAGGCCAAGAAACAAAAATCCATCTCTGGTCCAGTCCCTAAGTATGACAGAGTTTTCATTACTACAATGTATAGATTAGAGGAACCTTCTTGTTTCTCTAACCTTTGACTTCCCAACTGATTCTATTTCTAAATAAGGCTGTTTATAAATGACTGAGGAATTTTCCCTCCAGTAAGATTGTGTCTCTAAACCACATTTGCAAATAAGCAGTAAAACATGGTCACGATAACCGTGAGCAAGTGGCAGGCACTTGAAACCCATTGGCTAAAGTTGTATTATGCAATAGCACTAAGGAAATGCAAAGATTACGTATGCTTCAGACAGATCAGGTGAGGAAGAGACAATGCAGTTACTAATTTCTGAATTATTAAATTTCAATAAATTTCTTATAAAAAATAACTAGTTCCCACCGAACCCCAGCAATGACAGATGCTCCTAGACTAGCGGCAAACCTCCGTCACAGAATAACACTCATCTTCACTCCGCTGCTCGACTTTCTCACTGTTAGTACTGAGTTTTGTCCTTTTTTTTTTGGTACCAGGGATTGAACTCATGACCTCGCATTTGCCAGGCAGGTGCTTATGCTACTGAGCTAAACCCCCAGCCCTCTGATTCATTTTTGAATCTTTACCATTGACATTGAGTAAGTTTCTGGTGAAAAAGGAACCCATTTCATTGTATATTGCTTGTGTATTACTGCTACTGGGGTTTTGCTTTCTTAGCATAATTCATTGGCTGATTCTAGAAATTGTATTTACACGTACTAGATATTGCTGGGTAAAACAACTATGCCTCATAACAATAAAACACATTTTATTCTCAAAACTAAATTAGGTACCAGTAGACTATCCTTTATTTGAATAAGTACTGATATATACTTCCTGAGCAGTGTTCAGAGGTAGACAACAGAAATACACTGAATGAAAAGTCAGATTCACCAGAATTCATTCCTCTTATCAAATAAAAACGTGTACCTATTTACTGACCAGGGCTGTGCTAATTACCTTGAGTGGATCACTACCCAACTTACACGTCAAAAATCACATTGTACCACGTACATATTTGCAAATATTATTTTTCAAAAAAAAGTGAGTACATTGATGCACACTTATAATCCCAGCACTCTCGCAGGAGTATTATAAGCTCAAGTCCAGCCCTGACAACTAGTGACATAGAGGGAGACTTAATTTCAAACTAAAAAAATAATAATAACAGTTAAAAAAAAGAACTGGAACATATCTCAGGACAAAAGCCCTGGGTTCAATCCCCAGTCCAAAAAAAAAAAAAGCATATCTATACCCAATTTTCATTACATTTATGTCATCTCTTTTTTTCTAGTTATGAACACACATACTTTTTCGGTTAGTAAACACATGTTGGCAGTATTATTATATATCTCACACCTCATCCAAACTTGTATGTTGTTGCTAGGGATTTAGGTCAGCAGTGTAAGCACCTTCCTGGCAAGCATGAGGTTATGAGTTTGATCCCTGATACCAAAAACCAAAAAAAGACAAACAAAAAACTTGTATATTGTTATTAGGTAAGACTCTGTAAATATATTCATGTAAATCTAACTGTAGAAACATACACAAAAAATGATGGCAAGGATGAATGGGGAATGCAGAGATAAGAGTTCATGATTCCAGCCAGGTGAGGAGGCGGGGCACAGCCGCAATGCCAGCACTCAGGAGGCTGAGGCAGGAGGCCGAGGCAGGAGGCTCACCATAAGCCCAAAGCCAGCCTGACCTATACCATGAGTTCAGGCCAGCCTGAGCTAAGTAGTGAGACCCTGTCTCAAACATGAAGTACAGAAACAAATAAATAGAGTCACTCTTCCTAAGTTTTCATACTGAAAAAAAAAAAAATCACCAATACACTGACACGCCTACTTTATAAAACTGCCCACAAGGAAACAACCCCACCCAGGGTGTTGGGCCTTGATTTAGCTGCTAAGGACCATTCTGAAGAATGAGAATTCCCAGCCCCACACTTCCCTGCTTAAAGGAGTAGTGAGCAGGTGTCCCCGGAGAGGTCACCCTTCCTACATCTGCCCGGCATCCACCCCAGCCGGGTTCAGTCCACGTCAGTTTGTACCCTGTGTCCTGCAAAATACCTAGCACGAAATGAGGACAGGCTAACCACTGAGAGAGAGGATGAGGCCAGCAACTAAAACCTAAATTTTGTATATTCAATGTACAGAAATGCACACATACTTGAAAATGTGCTTAGCCAGACAAATATTTCTACTTCTGGGCCTCCATACCCTGCCCCATTTAAGCTGCCCACGCTGAATTTTTAAGGCCGTATTCAGCAGTGGGTCAGCCACCAAGCTCCCCCCGGGGCACACGCGCCTGCCCATTCCTGCTTCAGAGCACCAGACAGGAGGTGGAGCCACGGGAGTGCCCAGGGCCTCTGCAGATCGCTGACCTTCAGAGCCCAAGACCCTCTGCATCTGAGATCATTTTAGTCTCTTCAGACTCTCAGGGCCACCTGTAAAGTCGGGGACCTGTGGGAAACCCAGTCTTTCTCTCTTTAGAATTCCCAACATCAAAGATTTTTGAGGCGATAACACTGTTTTAGAATTGACCCATCAGAACTAAAGAGGACTTCGCTTCTGCAGCAGACCTGGGCAGTACCGCTACTTATTTTTATTTTTTCACAAATGAGACCATATGCATTTTTGGTAGAAATGCACTTACTGTAAATCATGCTTTTTACATATCTCAGAGTGTGGTTCTGGTTTCCGTAAATAACTGAACACACAGCCAAATTTATATGGTATCATAACCCCATAACCTAAGTCACACATGAATATTTGAAATATTCCAATCTATTTTATTTAACCATATCTTTAATTGTAGCAGTTTTCATAATTTCAGGAATTTTACCTACAGAGTTTACTAAAAATGTACAAATATGTTATATTTATTCAGAGATTATTTAATTTTTTATAAACATGTCAATAAGAGAAGAATAAACTTCTTCAATGTCAAAGCAACATAAGAAAGCACTCCAAAAAGCTTCAAGTTGTTTATGTTAGCGATTTAATTCTTGAAAGCCTCTTTCAGCAACATATTAGAAGATTGTTTCATTCAAAATGAGCGCCGTGTGTGTGTGTGTGTGTGTGTGTGTGTGTGTGTGTATGTGTGGGCACTGGAACGCACTGGTGAAGAGAAATAATTTTTAAACGTATGAGAAGACAACGTGTGTAATGTTTGATTCTCTACTGAGAAGTCTTCTAGGATTCTTAATAAAGTCTGGATTACTTGACTAGTTGGCTGAAGAATTCTTGTTGCATTTATTAGAGATTTTTACTCAAACTTCTTTTTTTATTAATACATTTTAGGCCTTATCATATCAAATATAGACACAAAACTACAAAAGAGTTTATAAGTATCATTTTCAACTGTTACAATATCACATGTAAAGGGACAAAATAAATTGCTTAAAATAAGGAAATAACTCTACTTATCATAGTCTTAAAAGTAAGTTTTGTCATACTAACCTACAATTTATAATTTTTCAGTTATTCCTTCCCATGAAGATAAATGCCACTTACTTTCTTACAATTTTTTTCACATAAATTTCTGTCACTTTTGAAAATTACTGGTGACAAAGATGGGTAGTGTGACAACAAAATTGTCAAGAATAAAATACGGTGCAGATAGAAATTTCTTAATGCTTTGGACATTAGCCTCTCAGATTTTCTTTGTAGTTCCTACAAGGCTGAATCCATACACATTTCAAACCAATTTTAGACAATATTTCTTGACCTAGGGACTTAAGCATGGTTTTATGTAGTAAGCTATTTTCTACAAATGATTAAAATACGTTTGGAGGAAATAATCTGTACATATTTTACTGAATTTAAGTCAATTCTTATTTTTAAAGACATATCATTACCATAAAGAAGCAACTGTCTCATTCATAAATGAGCCACAACTTATATTTTCGAATGTATTCAAAATCGTGGGCCTGGATGCTGTCAAAATAGTGGCACTACTGTCTTTAATTCGTAAAATCTTTGAGTAAGGATGGGACCCAGTGCTAGCAATAAGGTGCTGATAACAATGAAGGACCCTCAACTGTTTTTGTTGGGTGATAAATACATGCATAAAGCGACAAATTAAGGCTCAAAATAATATGATGCGTTAAAAAAAATCACCAAAAAAAAAATAAAATAAAAAATAAAAAAAAATCACCTCCTCTGGGAATGGAAAAAAACCCAGGCAATTTTACATGTTTTATTGCATATTTTTGCATAGGGACCATAAACTCAAAGAACTTCATACTGACAACAGGATTAAACTGCAGATTCTGCTTTCTGGAAGATGCAGTAGCCCACATTTCAGATCACTCTCGCTCAGTTCAGTGAAAGTCGCGGGCATTCTGTTTAAAAGGAGGGAAAGCAAGAAGCAGAGTGGGGACTGCTGTAACTATGAAAGGTGGGGGGAAAGAGCAGTTCCCTTGGGGACCTCGAAACTGAAGGATTGAGTGGGGATTTTTAGCAACTGGAAAATCCAATGGCTGCTGCGTAAAATCCCCTGGGACAGTCTGCACTGTCTACCCAGAGGGTGGAATGAGGCAGCCCAATAATACAGAAAACTTTTAGCCAGCAGCATCTCTAATCCACCCAAATGTCACAGGGAACAAAAAATTCTGGCCCCATTCCTTCTCATCGCAAAGGCTGAGGAGTGAACAGAGCTTCCACTTTACGAGGCTCCATCAAGGCACTGCAGCCCTACTGAAGGCATCAGAGAAGGAGAGAGGGAAGGATGATGGTGACTTCCTTTTCCGAGTCCAGCAAGGAGGCCTCACATCCTGCTCAGGGTCAGTGGAGACCTGCCAGGGAGCACAGAGATCTGTCCCCACCCAAAAGTCACAAGAGGAAGAGCTCTTCCTCTTCCACATCACAGGAGGATGTGGGGTCAGGGCAGCACCCTGCTGAGTCAGCTGCTGAGTCAGTGGGTCTTCATGGACAACAGGATCCCTCTCTCCCAGGTACTGCAAGGAGCCACCCCCAGCCAGCAGACTCCTTCCACCTGGCAGTTAGGAGCCCACGCTCTTCCTCCCTGGCACAGATTTGGAGAGAGTCAGCAGCAACAGAGTGCATAAACCAGATTCAGAGTCTCAGAATATACAATACAAAAATGCAATAGAAAGATTCCCAAGAAAATCGTTCATCACGCAATGAACTGGACCTCAAATTGAATTTAAAAACCAGTGGATGAGATGTCAAACTGAGAAATGATTGATATTAAAGGGATAATGCTTCAGTGAACTATTAGATAGGTTTGAAACAAATGAAACAGTGAAAGCCTCAGGAGAAAGAAAATAGAAATCAGCATCGAACACTGAATACATACAAACATGCTGTTATGACTTGGGTCTAGAGGATCCCCCAAACTCTCACGCAGTTGTAGGTGGGGCTTTTCACAGGCGATGGGATCTGGCATGTGTGATGCTGGATTAAGGATGGGATGCTGGGATCAAGGCTGTATGAATATTAAATTAATCCACTGATTGGTTTGGCATGGTTCTGAGTGTGAATAATGGGAAGGCCTGCCTGGTGTGAGTGCTACCTCCCCCAAGGGCGCGTATCCTGGATAGAATATAAAGGACAGAAAGAGGGCTGCTGCTGCCGCTTGCTGCTTTGCTGCCTCACTGCTTGCTGATTTGCTGGCTTCTGCCTGCCATGAACTGTCTTACCTCTGCCCTGCCACCCTGCCTTGGAGCCAGCCAACTATGAACTGAAACCTCTACAAACTGTGAGCTCTAGTAAACCTTTTCCCCCTTAACTTTGGATGTTGAGTATTTTGTCTCAGCAACAAGAAAAGTAACTAAGTCACATGCATGCATACATCCATACCAAATGGGGATTTTAGGACTCAAAATATTTAATAACCAAACCATAAATCTCATGAACCACTCTGAAGGCAAGCGTCATTGAACAGAGAGTTATAGCAGAAGATAACCAAGCAGAAAAAAGAGACCAGTAAAAACGAACAGAGGCCCGAGATAGAGAAGCACAACAGTGGCTCTGGCATTTGTGTTATTGGAATCCTTGAAATCGACAAGAAAGGGGAAAAGGTGAAAAAGTACTCAAAGAAATAATAATGGAAAAATAAGTTTTGCAATTGACATAAACCTACATTTTCAATAAATGCTGGAATTTTAAAAAAGATTAACCCAAAGACATCCATAAAAAGACACACTGTAATTTCACTTTTGATCATCAAACACATGTGCATTTTTTTTAAATCTGGAGACAAATAATACTACGTATCCACAGGGGGAACAAATAATTAGAAGGTTCTGTTCTTATGAGAAGAAATGAGGTCAGAAGAGAATGCAGAGCACTTGTTAGGTGCTAACGGCACGCTACGGCAGGGATCTGTGATTCCCGCCATCCTGAGCCTAAAACAACTGTCTTTCAGGGAGGAGGCGGAAAATAAGACATTTTCAGATTCAGGAAACCAGAGATTTTTATCAGCAAACCTGCCCAAAGTAATGAATAAAATTATTCTCTGAACATAAAGAAAATAATGAGACATAACTTTGGGATATCAGGATGAAATAAAGGACACAAAAAGAAAAATATATAAGTAAGCTTTCATGCTGCTCTGAGGTTTTAAAATTATATTTGGAAAAGCAACAAAAACCAACACTGTAGAAAGAATGCGGCTGTCAATACGCGTGGGAGAAACAGTTATAAAAGAAGCACATAAGGGATGTAAAGAGAGGTCATGACTTTGTGCATCGCACAAACCAGTGTCATGACTAGCAGACTGCTTTGGGTCATTTATGTATGATGTAGTATTGGAACAAACACTACAGAAGTTACAAAGACACACTTAAAATTGACATAGAAGTGGTCTGCGATGGCACATGCCTATAATCCCAGCAACCCAGGAGGCTGAGGCAGGAGAATTACATGTTTGAGCCAAACCTGGGGGTTAGCTGTATTCTGGCAAATCTCCCCTCAGTGATGACCCTCAAATCACCAGCATAGCCTAAACTCCTAAATCTCAGGGGAAAGTCCTCAGGAAATATTAATACGATGTTGATTGCTTTCTTGAGTAATATTTGACTTAAGTATTTTGAATGTTTTCTAAAAAGTGCATTTTCTGAAAAGTACACTTTGCTCAGTTCCTTTTCATTGCTGAAAAGAAAGTAAGTGGGGTCCATTCACCCCGCAGCTGCCCCTCTGGGCCCTGCGGGGAGGAGGGGTCCTGTGGGCGGTGCTCATGCTCACCTGCAGGGTGCTGATGTGGACTGGAGTCCCCGTACCATTCACAGTGTTCTTTTTAGCTGCATTCCCGCCTTTGCCATCGGCTTGCTCGGCCTTAGCAATCCTGGCCTTTTCCGCTTCTACTCTTTTGGGGTTGTTCAGCATCACCTGAACCACCGCGTACTCCACCAGGGAGGCGAACCCGAAGAGGAGGCAAGCGATGAGCCAGACGTCCAGCGCCTTCACGTAGGACACTTTGGGGAGCTCGGCAGCCAGGGTGGTACACTCCGAGGCCAAGCTGAGGACAGAGAAGATGCCTGCGGACACAGAAGGGAAAGGCGGGGGCTTGTGTCCCTACCACAGGTTCTGCACTCTTTGTTCTTTGCCCAATTCTGCCTGTCTGTCCAGCAACTTTCAGTGGTCACAGAGAATTCATCAGGCCCCACTAGGTTCCAAGACTAGAAGACGGAATTGCATGTGCTTTGTGCTTTTGTGTGCTGTGTTGAGAACAGAACCCAGGGACTCCAGCCCCTGGGAAGTGCTCTCTGCTATGCCCTCAGTCCAAGAGAGGGGGCCTCTTTATAAGGATTATTGATTATGATTAGGAATGGTGGTAAACACTTATCACTTAAAAAAGAAATAGATATTTAAGCCAAGATATAAGAACAGGATTTCAATCTGGCTTAAATATAAAAGATATCTATAGCATCTCTGAGGAAGCCATGAAGCGCTCTGATGAGGGAGGATTATTTAAGTTTTCAAATAATTGTTTGAAATCGCTTGTTTCAGAGCGATTTCAGTTACAGAGGAAATTGACACTCATGAGCAACTATGTCTGAACTATATCTGTTCTAATGAACATATATAGCAACTTTCTGATAAGAATTATTTTCACAATAAAAAATCTAATAGAGAAGTCAAAGTAGAGAATACTTCTGATTATTTCAGGAAAAAAACAAATGATTCCAGCTTTTCCAGGAAAGGCTTTAAAATTCTGATCTATGTAATATTACTGCATAAGGAAACTAACATATATCAATTGAAGTAATGCAATTAAAGTGAATATATAATTATATGTAATTTATACAATATACAGTAATGTGTAACTTAAGTAATTGTAAAACTTTGAAGAACTGCAAATCTCTTTCTCTTCCTGTTTGCTGCTCTCCTTCCCACTTTCCTTTCTCTTTTCCTCCCTTCTGTTATGTTTTCAGAGAGCGGATGGCAGAAGAGGCCCTGTTGGCACAGGCTAGGGGACACTGGGCCCCAGGGAGCTACATTCCAGACAAGTGGGTAACAGCTCCGCCTTGGCTCTGGACTTCCAGTTCACTCACTGGGCTGACTGCACTTTCTCTTCTTAAATTTGACCATCTTTAAGAATTAATGAACAGATTATCATAACAATGAAAGGTATGCTAAGCGCTCTTTTTTTCTTCTCTTGCATGGTTAGCACTATAGTATTATTGATAATCAGTTAAAACACTTAAAATTTAAGCCTATCAGTTGTGTAATTCCAGCAGCTTCTGCAAAGTGTCAAGTCCTTTTTAAAACAATTGTCCAAGATCCTCAAATGCTGTCTACTGGTAAGAAAAGGTTTCAGCACAATATATTGACTTCTGCAGATGAAAACAATATTGGATACATAATGATTTGATAAGCAAGCAATTTTTTATTATAATAATCATTGTTGCTCCTAGAAAAAAAACTAAGATTAGTGAGTAGAATCATATTTTAAAAACTAATGGATAAAGAAAACATGGTATTTATACAAAATGGAGTACTACTCAGTCATAAAGAAGGATAACCTGGAGTTATCTGTAGGAAAGTGGAAGCTCCTGAAGACCATCAAATAAAGTGAAAAAAAATTCAGATGTACAGTCTTAAATATGACTTGGTTTATCTTTTATGAGAAAACTAAAATATAAACAAAAAGCAAAATAAAGACAGATAACAGGGAACAGGGAGATGCAATCTGCTTGAAAGGGAAGGCAATCAAGATAGGGAAGCATGGAGGGGAAGGAAATAGGATGGAAAAAATAAATTAGAATGAATCATGAACATGCGCCAAATTCCTACAAGGAATGCAGTCACTACTGCAAATATTTACAAATAAAAAATACAAACTGAATAAAAGGAATACAGGTCCCAGTGTTTTCCATCCTAGAAATAGAGGGGAACATAAATGCCAATGATCACCTCAATTATTGCTAAACTTAATTATACTCATGGGCATTCACTTGGCAAAACATCTTTTCAAGTCAATTGTTCTATTCTGTCAAATTCTGACTCAGCTTATTGGTAAAAAACAAAAATAAAATCCTGAATTAATTTCCCAAGACCAACTATACTGCCACTATTCTTTGTGTTTCCATGACATTTTATGTTTATTAGTAAGCTAAAATGTAACAACTCTTAGTTGGATACCTGAATATTTACCCTAACAGAGTATAAAATTTATGATGAAATAGAGAATAGTGTCAGAGGACAGAAAGTCATGAAAGTCCTGTAATAAATATTATTGCCATATTTGATAAAGAATATTAAATGGATTATTAACTAGGAATGGTGGTACATACCTATGATACCAGCACTCTGGGAGACCGAGGCAGAAGGATCATAAGTTTGAGCACTTGTGATCAAAGGCCTGGGTAATTTAGTGAATTAGTGAGACTCTTTGTCAAAATAAAAAGGGCTGGAGATGTGCCTCAATGCTAGGGCTCAGGTTTCAATCTGCAGTTAAAAAAAGAATTACTAATATGGAAAAGAGAAATTAAATCAAGAGCAAATGGAAAGGAAGAGCTAAAATCAAGGACAAGAAAGTAAACAAAAGGAGAAAATTAATGAATCAAAATAGGTGCTCTTAAAAACAATAAAATTAATAAACTTATCTAGAATGATCAAGAAAAAACAATAATTGACAATATCAAGAATGAAAGATGGACATCACTACATCAGATATTAAATCACTACAGATATGAAAAGGAAAAGGGAGAATTATGAACACTTTATGTTAATCATTTATGACTCATCTAACAACTAGAAATCTGTGGGTAGACCTCACCAAGTAAGAGAATGCAACCCATATAAACATGAGAATAAATATAGAAAAAGTACATGAAAAATCCCATCATCCATGACAAATCCAAAAAGTCATCCATCATAAATAAATCTTCAGCAAACGTTGAGCAGAACAGGACTTTCTTGATTTGATTAAAACAGCAACAGAAAACCAGCAGTCACCACCACAATCAATGCTAAGAGGTTCAAATGTTTCTTTCTACATCCAGAAAGAAGGCTTCATTCAACAACTGCCTTCATCATGCACTAGAGGTCCTGGGCATTATGATAATGCAAGAAAATTAAGTGTTTGTGAGGATGTGAAAAATGTACAGTCACTAACCTTAGAAATCTACAATCCTGCCACACAATCGGAGTGTACTTCCCTGATCCTTTGTCCCTTCTTTATGGTCCTTGTCTTCACACACATGTTATCCTATGTCATCTCACCTGTAATTCATAATCTACAATTCTGCCACTCTAACAGAAAGTATGCCAATATTATATAAAAGTAAAATACTTTTACCATAAAATCCCCGAAACTCACTAGTGGATATTTACCCAGAAGTATTGAGAACAAAGAAGCTTGTACACAATTATTTACAGTAATGTTGTTTATAACAGCACAAACTGGGGACAACTCAAACTTCCATCAATCCTTCAACAGAAACAAATGTGATGTCCATACTGGGAAGCAGCACTTCAGCCAGAAGACAGGACCAAAGAGCAATGAAGCAACACCGTGAATAAGTACGCACACAGCCTCTAATGTTCATCTAGTGAGTGTGCTAAAGATAAACATGCCAGCATGTTGCCTGATCTCACTTGAAAACTCTCTGAACTCTTATTCTATCCCTAAATTTACAATCACTGAAATCAAGAAGTCCATAATCCTGCAACACAATCACAATGGACTTCCCTTTACCTTTTGTCCCTTGGCTACTTTCTTTCTCTTCACATCCAGAACATTCTACTCCATCTCATGTACCTCACATGATTTCCTGTTTTATTGAGAAAGAAAAAGTAAAGTTGATACCCTATGATCATCTCTGCCCACCTACTCCTCTGTCTGGAACCATAAACTCTGCCTTAGCAGTTAATGCTTTGGAGCAGTGTTTTGGAATCCACGCACAGGTGCCCCAGTAGGATGTTTGTATCACTGAAAGCTCTAACAGATTCGCCATCACTACTGTAGACCATGGATCAGTAAACTGGGATCCAATGGCCTAATCTGGATCATCGCCGATATTTATAAATCAGGTTTTATTAGGACACCTACATCCACTCAGTCACCCATTATTTTTCGCTGCATTAGTGCACAACACAGCAGTGGTGAAGCAGAAAGCACAGGACCCACATTCTTCAAACCTTGTCTGCCTTGCATGGGGCCTGACCGACCCCTGGCACAAATCCACTGTGCTCCTAGCTGAGGCCAGGCTTTCCATTTCCTGAATTGAATCTTCTCTCACTTTCCCAAGTGCATTCTTCGTTTCTCACTTTTTCCTTTACTACCTTTTTCCCCCACCAAAAATAAACACGCTACGATTTTGTCTACCTGAATACACCCATGAATGGAAACATCGTGGTGTATCTCTTAAATACTGCTTCAATTAAACAACAGTAAGATGAAGAAACCCTCCACCTGTTCCCGAGTTCCCTATTCTTTTTCTTTCTCCAGATCAAAACCTCTCACAAGTTGTGTTCAGGGAAGGTCTCTAGTTCTTCTCTCCTGCTCTCTCTCAGACTCGTTGCCCTGAGGAACTTCTCTCGGCTCCCCTCCTAGCAACTACAGGGAAAGCCTCCTCTCTCCCTTCTTTACTGGAATAGCAAGTGTCAGCCCTAAGCTCTGTGAGCAATGCCAGTCATTTATCTCATGCAAAGACACAGTCTCCCTGTGTAATGGTTGATACATTGTGTCAAATTGAGTGGTTTAGAAGCTTTACTAAGTAACTCAGAAGCTTTGCATCCTAGGGTGCAGAAGACATGCCCTAGGATGGTCTTTTACATCCTAGGATGTTGCAATGGTTGATTCATTGTGTCAACTTGAGAAGTTCAGAAGTTTAACTAAATGACTCAGCAGGGGACCAGGTGGTCACTTTGTAAACAACCTCATCCTGTGCAAGAGGAGGGCATGAGATGGTGTGAGTGTAAAGAACCCACTGCAGGGAAGACAGCCTGTATACAATATAAGGGAGGAAAAAAAGCTTACTCTTCCCCCTTTTGTTCATGTCCCTCTTGTTGTCATGTACCCCATGAACTGCTGCTCCTCAGCCTTGCCATTCTGTTTTGGATCCAGCTGATTATGGACTGAAACCTCTTAAACTGTGAGCTAAATAAGCTTTTCCCTCTTTAACTTTGGGTGTCAGGTATTTTGTCTCAGCAATGAGAGGAAAGTAACTAACACACCCTGTGGCCTCTGGGAAACAGCCACACTGGCTGTTGCTCGATTTCCTATTCTTCTCAGAAACAGACTTCTCCACAAACACTTGCTCTCTCATGACTCCACTCAGTCCCATCTCTGTGAAGATGTCTACCTTCTGACACATCTGAGATTCACACCCCAGTTCTGAAATCTCCATGAAGCCCAAAGTATGAATAATCAGTGGCCTATCCAATCCTCCTCCTTAGGGTCACCTCAAACTTTTAGGTCTAAATGAAACTCCTCTACTCCCCTCGGGGCCAGTTTTTCTTGTGACCTTTCCCAATTCAGTTAATATTAACTGTCTTTAGAGTTTTTCAGATAAACAAAAAGAACCTCAATGTCAGCCTTGTTTCTTAAATCTTACTTACAGAACACCTACATATATCTTCCCCTCTCCCTTTTCTTCAATCCCCATCTAATATTTCTTACCGCATGTTCTTGTACTCCATCCCCTTACCATGATCATACACCTAGATAGTGACTCCAGTCTCCCAGTTGCTCTCCTTGCTCTCTTGCTCCCTCTTAGTCTTTTCCTAACAAAGTAAGCAACCATTAAATTGAAAATTGGGTGGAATTGCAGCCTGATCATGCTTTAAAGGCTTCAGAGGCTTTGCATTTCACATTAGGCAGAGTAAGAGTGAACTCAGCAGGACGTGTATAGGGCTGACACATGGGCCAAGGCTCATGATTGATTACTGTCTTTCTGCCCTCAAGTTGCAGCTCTTCCTTTAGCTCACTCCGCTCTGGCCACACTGACTTTACTGCCCCTAATGCCCCACATAGGAGCGTGCCTCAGGAATGCAGCCCCAGGACCATCTGAGCCCAGCTTCACTCTTTCCTAGATACCCACAGAACCTTCATTCATTTCTTTACCTCCTTCATCTATTTTAGTAACATAATCCCAAAACCTTCTTTGCTGTCCCATTTCCTCATCTCACATGTGTTTATTTGGTGTCTGTTTCTTCTCAAGGGAATCTTAACCTATTAAGGTTAAGAGGGTTTTTAAAAACATATTTTGTTAACTGTTGGCAATTTATTTTGTTAACTATATTTCCCCATCTTCTTGAATAGTACCCTGCAGATGGCACAAAATAAGTATTTTTTTAATTAGTTAAAACATGTGTTTTGCAAATTGTACGTAAGTGTGGTGCAGTACTAACTCCTCAGTTTGTAATTTGGCTTTGCACTCATTTTCTTACTCTTCAGTAGCCCATTTTGGCTACTGTCTTTCTAACTTTTCAGCCATAAAAATAACCCTGAAGTCAGCCTTGATTCTACTTTCTTAATCCCATATACAGCACATCTACAAATACAGTTCTTATCATTCCTGAATGAACATTTGGGCCAAGCTCTATTTAAAGAGGTTAGACTTATGGTCCCAGATGTTTGCTTAGGAAGCACACAGTGAGAATTCAAATTCAGTTCTGACTCCAGATACGGATTTCCAACCATCAAATGTTTCCCCTCAGATGCCGTGGGTGTAGCTCAGTGAAAAAGCCCATGCCTCACATGCACAAGGCTTAATCCTGAGCACCACACCAAAAATATCTGTAAAAAATTGAACATTCAGGGACTCCGTATTAGAAGTCCTGCAATGAATGGAGACCTACAGGGAAAAACCTTTTCAAAAACTGCCCAAGACTAGAGGTCTCCAAGAGCCCTTGGAAGTGACATTTAAATTTGTGGTCACTGCTTATCTACTACTGGACCATAAGATATTTCTAATACACCAAAATTGACTAGTTTGGAGAAATGCATGGTATTTTTGACAAGTCTGAGCATTCAAATCTAGGAGTTGTTTCCAATGAAATACATTGCATGGTTAGTTTATATTCCCCAAAGGATTTAATTAACCTATTAATTTTCATTGTCTTTGTTACAGATACACAGCATTTAGGGTAAAATTTCCCTGGCTTTTCATCACTAAGATATGGATTTGGTCTTCGTGGTTCCTATGAAACATAAACCACCAAGGTTCTTTTCCAGATAAAACTGTCATTCACAGTGCTTCCTTCTTCAATTCCTACTCTTTAAAACCTGTATCTCATTAAATTTCTCCATAAGTCAGGGGTGAGACGTGCACAAGACCTTTTCAGTAGAAGTAAAATTAAATGTAGCCACCATTCACTCACTGAGAGTCAGATACATCTCAGCTGCCCTATATGAGCTCCAAGTGACAGTTAGGAAACATGCACAGGAACCGAAATTTTAAAACACTCTAAAACAATCCGAAATTAATCTGACAATGTCCATGTCTTGAAACTTATCAGCTTTACTTTTCTTATTTCCTCAAGCAAACATTTTCAACCTTTACAGAGACACAGTTTCCTGAAAACTGGCCAATGCTGTGTCTATGTCAACGAGGTTTAGAAGTAATGAGTGCGTGCACTGAAGGGAGATGGTCAGCCTTTAAATATGCTAAGTAAGTTTAAAAAAAGATATTACTATTGTCATTTGTCACTGAATGGGTTATGCTCTAAGAAATGCATCATTAGATGACACTGTCATAGTGTGGACATCATAGAATGTGCTTACACAAGTCTGGATGGTACACACTCACTGTATTCCTAGGATGCATGGTATATATCTGCTCTATACCTTGGCTACATGGTACACACCTTTGCTATACATGGGGTAGACAGTATATAACTGCTCAAACCTTGCCCACACCACAAGCTATTAACCTTGGCTCTATGCTATAAATTTGCGGTACGCCTGGGGTATACATTATACGTAGTCCATCAATGATCAAAGTGCCATGAAGTGCAAGATTGTGTCCCCTGAATGAATGTGGGGTATATATGCTATTGCTCAGAAAGATCTGCTCCACGGTGGTTATCTGACTTTTCATGTTGGCACTCCTGAAGATTTTCAGCTTCATGATCTGTGAAAATCACTTACCAACAACTACTTAATGACAGAAAAATTAGACTAGAGTTAAGTCATTAAAGCCACTGCAGCTGGCGAGACTACCCACGTCGTGAGGGTGCAGATCAAGTTGCCCTGACCTGAGACACTTGGGACCTGAAGTGTTACAGGGTTCAGAATTGTTTGGGCATTGGGATATTTCCATGTGCATAATGAGGTATCTGAGGGGACCCAAGTCTTCAAAGCAAAGTTCCCTGATGCTTCATGTGTACTATCAGGGAACTTCTACAATATTTCCAGCACACTTGTGCTTTGACTGTAACCCATTACTGCATGGACAACTCTACTCAAGGCACCACATTAAAACCCAAAATGTTTCGACCTCTGGGCATTTTGGGTTTCAGACTGGGGATGATCAACCTGCATCTCACAGTCGCGACGTGAAGCACAGAGCACCTTACCCAGCGGCACCCTGGCGGCACTGGCATCGGGGTTGATCCAGAAGGAAAGCCAGGAGAGCACGACGATCAGCAGGGTCGGGGCGTAGACACCCATCATGTAAAACCCGACCTGTCTCCTCAGGGTGAAGATGACCTCCACACAGGTGTAGTAGCCTTTCAGAGACAGACACATCACAGGTATGAGCTGTGCACCCATGCACAATGCAGATTCACTAATGCATCACAGGCGGCAAAACGCAGCCACCTGGGAGTTCAGCAAAAAGCCAGCAACAGAGGATTTTAAGTTCGTGATCTGGAAGATGGCTGGTGTGGAACCTGCTTCCCCTGAGCTCTGGACTCCACCCTGACCCTGAGACACAGATCCCACCTGCTGCTCCATTATGTTGGTGTCCAGGCTAGGACTGAAAAATGTAAGTGTTGGAGGTAGACATTAGCAAGTGGAAGACATCAGTATTTTCAATTTATATACACAAAAGACACAGAGTGCTGAGACCTGATCTTGCTCTCCACGGTCTTCCCTCCTGCCCTCCAAGCCAACAAATGCCCTCTAGTTGGGAAAAGTAATTCAGTTTCCCATGCGGAGGCAGCCACAGCAACTCTAAGTCTCGCACTGCCCTGGCATCAACTGGACCCCTAAGTCAGAGGAAAGTACATGGTAGCCTTTGCCAACTTGAGGAAGAAAACAAGCAACACAAATACGACAACAGCACTCCTCAATTAGCCATGCGATTTCCAGATGTTTTCAATGATTTTAAAAATATTTTTGTCCTTCCAGTTAGCAGTTTAAATATAAAAGTTAATGTCTACATGCTTAATTTAGATAAGAATTTCATTCACTATTTTAAAAAAGTAAGGTCATGTAGAACACAAAAAATTAAAATATGTCTAACTTTTTTCAGTTGAAACCATGTACAATTATTTACAAACCCTGCAACAAATAATAAATGAACAGTGCAACATTGAAACAATTATGGAGGACAGGAGGATGTTACTTTATACTACCTTATCAAGAACAGTGATATTATACAGTCTTCTTAATTGGGATGCGTATACATGCTTGGATGCTAGAATAACCTCCATATTTATTCATCATACTACCTGGAGCAGTATTTGCACACAACACAATCTTAATAAAAGCTGACTAAAAGAAAGTTACCTACATCTTCTTCACAAGTAATTCCACTGAGAAATTTATCTTTTTCCAGTGTGAACTGTAACTACTGCTGCCTCTGAGAGGTTAGAAAAATAGCAGAACACGGAACAAAATTATTCATTGCTTAAAACTGAACTTAAATGTAATTATGTCAAGTGCTTCCATATTTTGTCAAAAACAAACAAAAAAAATCCAGTTTCTTTTTCTAGTTTTAATTTCAATAAAACAAGGCAATATATTAAGTTGTCCATACGCTTTTAATATAGAAAAGCCAGACAATACGCATGCCCTTTTGTTCCCATCAGGCATTTTAACTTCTCTGCCCAGACAAAACAGAACATATGTTTTAAATTAATAATGATATGCAACACTAAAAAAATAGAATCTTTCATAAGTACCACCACTGAAATTAAGAAGGATCACAGTATTTCCACAAAGTGGTTCCCAAGTAGTTTGCTCTGTAACAGTATTATTTTTTCAGATTAATTTTATATTCATGTACTGCATAGGAAATGGAGAACAACACATACCATCCTCTTAACAAATTATATACTTTTAGGTATCCTCAGCTGTCGCAAAGATTACTACAAAGTAGCACACTGTAAAATAAAATCTCACAGCTCGCCCCACTCCATTTCAGTGGGAGCCTAAGTAACAGAAGTCCTGTGATTGAAGGCAAATTTCCCACATGTACCTTTTAAAAGGTACCCTGACGCGAGACTCACAGGACCTGGACACACTTTCCAATGAAATCCATGTTCAATATTACTGTGATTTGCTCCATGAACTTTTACGAGAAACATTTCTGGGTTTTTGATCTTCCCTAAGCGTTGTTACCTTTATGAGGGGCAGGTGGGCAGCTAATTGCTATAAATGCTCATTGGGAAAATTTAATTTATTTTCTATTTCCTGTCAGGTTTTATTTCATTATTCACTCAGGTTTCCAATTTATGTACTTTCATGTACTTGTTTTCCCATATATTTCTTCACTTTTGTTATTTCTCTAGTCATAGAAAAACATAATTGCAATAAAGGGCAGAGCCGAGTCATTTCTGTAAAATCAGAGAATATATTGGCAATCATCTTATATACATTGCTTTACAGTATTACAGTGTTTAGAATCCTATGTATTGTAAATATTCCATCTTTATACATATTATCCAAACGTGGTAGTGTTTTACTTATATCCATATGATGATTTATGTAAATATTGATAAAGTACCTTATTGCAGTAACTTACTTATAATGAGTCAAAAATTGATAATAAAAAAAACTACACTTATAGTTCCTCAGTAATCCTCTAAATTCTTTCCACCTCAGCATACCTTTTTACTTTCTTCCATAGAACTAAGATGTTTATTTTACTTATTTACTGCAATGAAATACAGCTCTATAAAGAGTTGAGATTTGTCTTTAACTTATGGCTGAGTTTTCCAAATGGAGATTTTTAACAAGAGGCCATAAAAGTAAAATAAAAAAGGAACAGCTCTAGGATTCTCAGTTGTGAAAATCATTTTGTGCTACAACACAAAATTACAAATATATTGATAGTTTAATTTTATATCTAAATGAAATTCAAAACTTCAACAGAATCTTTTCCAAATTTCTCAAAGTAATTTAGACTATTCATTTTAACATGTGATCTGAATGTGTGTAACCCTTGTCAAACTATAACAGGGCTCCACATATAATGTAACAATGACGAAATCAAGTCTAGTGGTCCGCATAATCATGGCGTGGTCTTAGCCAAGTAAGCGTCTTCAATTTACTAGAGCAGCGTGTCAAATGGGCGATAATAAAACATCTACCTCAGAAGATTGCTGTGGTGAGTATTTAAGCCATACAAGGCATTTAATACCTAAATATAGTACTAAAAAAATCTATGTCTGTGTTATAGTCCCCAAAACACTGCACTTAACACCTAAACATAGCAAGAAATTTAAAAAACTATTTACTATGTCTGGGTTACAAAATGCCCCAAAAACACTTTTCGTGGTTTTCAAAAAAAAATTTTTTTAATTACCAGATGGGCTTCAAATGTGGTAAGTAACTGCACTCTTAGTGGAAAGAGCTCACCCGGCTAAGGGTGGCTATGTCTAACCGCAGGCCTGATATTAATACACCTGCCGATGCTCATTCAGTTATCCTGGACTTCAGTTACTTCATGTGTTAAATAAGCTATCAGCCAGGTCAGAATATCTACATGATAACAGTCATATCTAACCATCTGCGTATGTACGACTTGGTCATTGAGTAGTTTGATAGTCAAATTTTAAGAACTCACTTTTTAATTTTTAAAAACCTGATATCAACATATTCGGTTATTATGTTTCTTACCCTTATATACTATAAGCTCAATAAGATAAAGAGTTGCTTACATGTAAATGTTATATACTGTCAGTGTACATGAATGTCAAAAACAATCTTAAAATAACTTTATCATCAACATCTCCACTGTTGCATTTATTTTAATACTATAAAAATACAATGATACATTCTCTCTCTCAGTATCAAGAGAAACATTTGCAGTTGTATTTTGTGTTTGATAATATGATGATGGCAGCCTTCTACCTGAAACAACCGATCTCTCTAAATTCTACACAATTAAAACATACACCTTTTTATGATTACAAGTCAGTATACATGCTGCAGTACAGTCAAACATTTACTTATTTGTTCCTGGATATCTTTTGTCATGATTTACTTCTTGATACAGAATTATAATTTGTGCCAATTTACAAGTTGCACTGATTATTAATACTATTTGAGATGACAAAAATTCTACATTACTTTGACTTCTATTACTAAGTGAAATAACACTGCATTTCTCTCTAGAGCCTTCAGTAACCTATAATGACCAGCATGGACCCCAAGATTAAACACTAATTATTTCATGACAATACTGAGTAGTTGAGTACTGCATTTTCTGCAGAATTTCAATGTCATTTAATGAAGGAGGTTAATTTTTGTGCCTTTCATAATCAGCTGGTCGTTGACATAGGCCAAGTAGACTGTGAAGTCCAATTATCTCACACTTCTCCTGCTTCCTGTGTAGCATAAAGTCCAAAGCTGTCTACCATCCAAAAGCTGCCCAAACCCAATGGATGCAGATACATGGATTACATTCTGCATATCCACAATTTTTAGCCCAAATAAAATCTTACCAGAAATAAAATTTCTGAGCAACATCTTAGAAATCACTGCCTGGGAGAGTTAGCATTCATTAAAAACAAAAACAAAAAACAAAACACGAAAACAAAAAAAAATAGTGCCACAGTCCGTGGCTCTCACTTATAATCAGAGCACTCCAGGAAGCTGAGGCAGGAGGACTGCAACTCCCAGCCTACCTTGGATAACTTAGCGATTTAGCCAAACCTGGTTTCAAAATAAAAATAAAAAAAGCACTAGAGATGGTTCTGTTGTGGGTTAGATCTAGAAGTCCCCCTCGAGGTAATTGGAGGTGGGGATTTTAGGCGACTGGACTACCGGTGGTAGAGCAGGCTTGATGTTATCTGGTGTGGTCTGGTGGGAGGAGGCGGGTCATTGGGGTGTGGCCAGTAAAGAGTTTAGCTCTCTCTCTTGCCTGCCCCAAGCTCCCTGCTCCCAGGAACAATGCCCTGAGCTCACTGTACAATGCAGACTGACCCCCTGACAGACCGTGCTCCAAATAAATCTCCCCTCCCTTAAGCTGCCGGTGTCAGGCACTGTGTATCGTCCAGGAGAAAAATCCCTAAAACAATGTCTCAGTGTAAAGATGCAGGTTTAATACCCAGTACCACAAAAAAGTCTAAAAAAATAATAAAGTGAAAACCTCTTACCACCAGAATTACATGAAGAAAACCATGTCTGTCTCATAATTATAAAAGTCGGTAATGAATGAAATTCCATGAATGTTTAACATGAATATGAAGATTAAATATTTGTATTAAACTTATTTTTAACTAGTTTTCTTCTACTCGTCCCTTAGAATGCATTCATAATAAAATGAATCTTTGAAGCACGCAGAGAGCAGGCAGGGAGGAAGAGGGAATGGAAAAAGGAATTAGGGTATGCTACGTCCCTGCCCCTACTTCCCCCCGATGACTGGAAGCACTGTGTCCTGTGAACATGCGCTAATAAAAATACTGCTGCAAAAAATAATAAAACACTATCGCTTACCAGTGCCTTTGTAATACTTGGTACAGTTCCCATATTCGATGTCTTCCTTTTTAATATCAAATTGGGGCAAGGCAATCTTTTCTAACTGAACAGGATCCCCCGACTGCCAGATAAATCGCAAATCATCAGTCGTGTAACCAACTGCAACAAATGAATAAATACAAATGTCAGATTGAAACATGTTTAATTGTGAATGCTACTCAGTATTTCATACTTTCCTTAATGCTTACTAATCCAAAGATGCAACGCAGAAAAGGTAAGACAAAAGGCTCTTCTTGTATGAAATTGTAGGTGACATTGCAAGGCAGCATAATTGATGGTCACCTATGAAACTCAGCACAGGAGATACGAACGATCATCTTAAAGAATGAAGAGGTTGAAATAGCAACATTTTATTAATAGCTAGTGCCAGGGATCGAACTCACAACCTCGCACTTGCCGGGCAGGTGCTTGTGCTACTGAGCTCAATCCCCAGCTATGTTTGAATTCTTAACCCTCATCAATTAAAAGGTAATGAGTGATTGAAGACTTCTGAATTACACATTTACCATCATGCTGCATGTTACCTGACATTTTTTAAAGAAATGTAAGCATTTAGGCACTTCATGTTCTGAAATCACTTCAAGCTTTCCTAATGGAGTTGAAACCTAAAGCACATCTACACTTCAAAACAATACATTCACGCATCTAGTAAATAGAATTAATATGTGAAAATACAGTTGAAATTTTTGAGATAAACAAATATTGACAAACATATATGCACATACTTAACATAGTTATACAGCAAACACAAATAAGAAACGTATATATATATATATATATATATACACACACACACATATATATATATATTTACATGTGCAAAATCTCTTTTTATAGTTAGAAGGGAAAAACACTGTCAACAATTGGGGTCTATTTCCCTATACATTGTTAAAAATGCCAAAAACCATGAAATAACTTGAAGCATAAATTATAACAAGGCTGTGCAACATGTTTTATAACGTTGTTGCTCTTTTTCACTCTGCAGAAATAGAACATGGTGTACAGTTATTCAGGCTAGAGATTCCTTAAGATATTAGTATTAATGTTTCAGTTTATACAGGATAATCATCATAGCTAATTAACATATTTATAGAAAATTTCCATAAATACATTTAGTGCATATTTTATAACCCGAATATATATGATTATATGGATATATTCATAAAATCATTAAAATCTAATTTTGTTTAAAAAAATCTGTACCTTACCTACAGAAAATGAATGTTTATTTAGATTTTCAGAATATTTACAATGTTTTCCAAATTCTTTGCTATGAAAATGTGGTTTTAACATCAAGGAAGTTGTTTTAATTAGGACTCCACTTTCTTCATTACCTTTGCAGTAATACTCATTGAAGTTACGATGGCAATAGGAATGAGTTATAAGTATATATATTTACATCAGCTGAACTAAAACCAGACTAGAATCAAAAGGATATGTCTATCTTAATAAAAATTAATGTAGCACAAATCACTATAATTTTTCTAAAATTATACTAACGACTATGTGTGATCAAAAACATTAGCAGAATGTATTACTGAGACGTATGCACTCCATTCCCAGAGGCGCTCACAGGCCCACTTACTTACAGCTCTCCAGCTGCATCTTGCAACGTTGTGTATCCATGGGAAACAGAGTTAAGTCCAGGGGGCATGAAAGAGTAATAGATAATCTAAAAGCAGAAACAAGGAAATGAGAACATACACAGTCTACCTCCCTGCAGTCTACAAATTGGAAAAGGGAGCTATAAATGTGCAAATATATAAAAGAGTACCTCATGCTGACAAGGACGTCTCCATCCCGAAAAATAAAGAGCAGAATGTTTTCCTGGGTTACGTCGTGGAAATTGGCACTTTTTTCATTTGCAAAAAACAAATCAGGTTTCCACAAACACTTGTACATAGTGGGGTCCACTGTGAGAGCATCTGAACCCCGAAAGTCACTGGGGAGCCTCAGCCGAGGGTCATTCCATTTTTGTCTCAGGAAGATGTTAACTCGATAGTCCTAGAGAGTGAGTGAGGAAAGCAGAGTGTGCAGTTATTGCTATCTTCAATTATTAATATAATAAATGTATGCATGTGTGCTGCTTGCTATTTATAGGAACATGGTCAGTACCAGAACAAGAGTTTTAATGATTGATAACACTGATACTTTTGCTTTTCTAACATCAACCAGGGTCACACCAGATCAATTACTAAGTGAGAGCTCAATTTGTAGGACAAAAATACCCTTGTGTCTATCTAATTACTTGCTAGCAATATTTCATAGCACTCACTAGCTTAAATGTTAAAATATATCTTTACTAATAATTGCTTTACATTTATACAAATACCAATAATTCCAGTTGGTTTGATGGTATTATCATAGAAGTAGGAGAAAAAGTAAGACAAAACTACTTAACAGTAGGTAAGACACAGGGAAAATATTTCCAGTTGTCTTTTGCTCAGGACATTGTGGCAACCTGAGAAGTTTAGAAGCTTAACTAGGTAACTCAGCAGTTTCACATCCTAGAGTGTAGACGACCCTCTGCCCTAGGGTGGCTGTTTACACTCCAGAATATTGTAAGATTAATTCATTATGCCAATTTGAGAAGTTTAGAAGTTTAACTAAGTGATTCAGCAGGGGCCCAAGGTCCTTACTTTTTAAACATCCTGAGCTTGTGCAAGAGAAGTGCATGGAAATGGTGTGGGTATAAAGGACCCACCTTAGGGTGGGTAGCCTGTATACACTATAGGGGAGGAAAACAGGCTTGCTCTTTCCCCCTTTTGCTCTTGTGGCTCTTGCTGTCTTGTGCCCCCTTGAACTGTTGCTCCTCTGCCATGCCAGTGTGCCTTGGAGCCAGCTGATTATGGTCTGAAACTTCTACAGACTGTGAGCTAAATAAACCTTTCCTTCCTTAATTTTGGGCATCAGATATTTTGTCTCAGCAATGAGAGAAAAGTAAGCAACACAGGAGCAAACTAAAATATCACATAGTGCATATGTATGTGTTATACATGCATACATCCAGTCACACAATAGTCTCTTGACATTTACTAGGATTTGGTTCCAGGACTCCTTGTGGATGCTAAAATTGGCAGATGTTCAAGTTCCCTTCAAAAAATAATGTATCATTTACATAAAAACTACATAGTCCTCCTGTATACATTTTCGTTGTTTTGTTTTTTAAGACAAAGTCTCACTCTGTAGTTTAGGCTGGGCCTGAACTTACTAGGTACCCCAAGCTGGCCTTGAACCCAATTCTCCTGCCTCAGCCTCCCAAGTTTTGGTTTTACAGGTGTGCACCACCAAGGTTGGCTATTCTTGTACACTTTAAATCATCTTAATTATTATTATTATTTTTGTGTGTGTGGCACCAGGGATAGAACTCATGACCTCGTGCTTGCCAGGCAGGCGCTTATGCCACTGAGCTAAATCCCTCGGCCATCTTAATTATTTATAAGACCTAGTATGACATAATCGTTATGTAAGAAGTTGTTATAAAGTGTTGTTGAGGGAATGGTCACAAGAAAAATCTGTACATGTTCAGTAGAGATGCAATGTTTTTTCAAATATTTTCCATC
Source organism: Cuniculus paca (assembly GCA_004365215.1). NCBI lineage: Eukaryota > Metazoa > Chordata > Mammalia > Rodentia > Cuniculidae > Cuniculus > Cuniculus paca. The sequence goes on from RJWT010000009.1 coordinate 58,336, forward strand.
TGCAGTTGGTTGTAGAACCTGCAGACAGAGAGAGTGACTGAATTCTTGAGAAGGTCAGAGTGAGCTGTGATGGCTTTACCTGTACATGATTTTAGAGTCTGAAGTAGATAGTCAAGAAGAGCTCTGGATGCTGCTGAACAGATTAGAGTGAGCGCAAAATTCCTAAAGGTGTTGTCATGGATATTCAACCACAGTTGAAAATATTCTTAAATTTACTGAATACTTGGTTATCCAATCAGTTGCTGAGCTGCAAGGATTTTAATTTTAAGACTTTGGTGAGCTGAATTTTGTCAAGACATAGTGAATGTAAAAATATATGAACCTACACACATTTGTTACAGCATAATACATTCGCACACACACCACTGAGGATGGACCCCGCACACCCTGGGCTGCCCGGGTGCACAGCATATTCAGTGTTGAGGGCTCATGCTCAGGTCTTCTGATTCTAACTTCATCTCCTGAACTAAGAATATGCACAAAGATGTTCAAAACATAAGTTATATTGGACTTCAGTGCCTTCCTTATTATCAGTAATCTAACATTTATATACTACTATCATTCTAGACCCTTTTTATACGATCAAAATGAGTTAGATCATAACACCAAATCAAAATTCAAATAAATAGGAAGAAACAGCACATCATATTTTATTAAATAACTGAAAACATTTCTATGAGACATAAATGCATGCACTATGTATATGCAGATATATGCTATGAAATAAACCATAAGCAATGAGCACAGACTTTACAAAACCCTCATAAATTCACATGATCATGCTTATAAGTATAATCTTGTTTTTATATCCAGATTCTGTATGGTATTTGGAGAAGGGTAAGACACTAAATAATGGTATATGTTTACTGAACTACAGGCAATGAAGTAAGATTCAATCTTCCTACATCCTACAATAACTCAAACTTGGTGTTTTATAAAAATTCTCAACATACTGAGGTAACATTTAGGGCAGTAAAACTGATTTGGTCATTATACATTGTGTACATGTAGTGAAATATCACACTGTACCCCTAGTGTGTACATCTGGTACATGTTAATTAAAAATAGAAAATTAGGGAAGACAAATATAACTTAGATTGATTCTTTAAAAACATATGTAGATAGTTTCAAAGTGCTCAAGTGACTTTCAGTGATTTCCTTATATTTTTAAATTATTATATGTGTCAAGTCCTTTTGAGTAATAGGGATGAATGAAAAAGATAAAACAAAATAACGGCTTAGAGACCATCTGTACTGGACAGGAGCCACTCAGCATTATTTGGCTATAGCTCCCAAAACACTCTGTCACTGTGGCCTAGAGAAAGGATGCTGTTTAAATTTTCTTATTTTAATAGACTGTCACACATATGTGAACAGATGGAATTATTAAGACTGCATTGGTGTTTTGCAAAAAAATGATTAACTTTCAGAATATGCACTGGTTTGCTTATCAGTAATTAATTGTCAAGGCCATTATATGGACAATTTATAATAATATTCAAGATATCTGGCAGGCATTAAGGCAATGCTAACTTTTCCTTCAGCATATTTTGTATAATTACAAAACAAGCCACCTGACACCTTCGGTTGAAGTTCAGAAATTAATTTTTGTACCGTAATGAATTCTCCTTAAAATTTCCACACATAGGCTGGGCGTAGTGGCTCACGCCTGGAATATCAGCACTCAGGAGGCTGAGACAGGAGGATCATTGTGAATTCAAGACCAGCCTGGGCTACAAAGTGAGCTCAAGGCCAGCCTGAACAGTACAGTGAAACCCTGTCTCAAAAGGACAAGGGCTGGGGATCTAGCTCAGTGTCCTAAGCGCCTGACTGGCAAGTGCAAGGTCATGAGTCCAATCCCCGGTGCCGCAAAAAAAAAAAATTTCCACACATGCATGCATACATTTTGGACCACAATTTTATGTTCTACCTATTTACAAAATTAAATAGCAAATTTAGTTTTTCCTTAAAGGATCACAATAGCAATTTTAACAGTGTTTCTCCATTTGGTTTATTTCCCTGAATCTCTCTTGAAGTTTAGTCAGCGTTTCCACACAATGCAGAAATATTTTAATGTCACTGATCAGCACCCCTAACTCGAAGCACCATCACCACCAGAAGGCTATGTGTCACCCAGAGAAGCCCTGCTCGGCACCAGGCACCTCATCAAAATCAAGCTCATCTGTGGCAAACAGAAGGATGAAGCATTTTGATTCACCGTCAAGCCCCCTTTTATTGCAGACACCATCACAAATGATTTTTCCAAAACTATATTAATGTCCTATGCAGAAAGCCAAGGGATAGGAGGTCAGCGTGGGCTTGAAACTGTAAAGGTCCGGATTTACTTCTCCACGCTGAACCTTGGAGGCCTTGACTGAGAGCTGTTGTCTCAGCCCGCTGTGCTCAGCTTCCTGATAAACGCAGTCCGATGAATCGTGACTGTCAACTTGATCAGCTTGAGAGCCACCCGGGGATCCGTGATACACAACTGCGGGTGCTGGGTGTGCCCTGGAGGCGTGGCCTTGGGGCTACATCTGCTCCTGTCGTCTTCCTCTGGAGCCAGCCCAGCCTGGACTGAAACCTTTGGAACTCAGCTGAATGAACTTCTCCTTTAAGCTGTGGCTGTCAGGGCGTTTGCTGCAACAACTGGAAAGCTCATCAACACATATTTTTTTTAAAAAATTAAAAAGGACTAATATATTAACGAGAAGATTAAATAAAATAGTGTAAAACTAATATAGAAGCTACTGTATGAATGTTTCCTCCTCCTTTTATGTCTTTGGGAATATGGCTGCAGATCACATCAAACACAATTAGAAAAATATTTATTTAAATTATTTCCAATCCCAAGGTGATTGGTTGGTTTAGTCATTCATTCAAAAAGTATTTATTAGCCATGAATTCCCTTGCATGCTCTGGGTACTAAAGACAGAGTATGAGCACCCCCGACCTTGACAGAAATAGCTACGAGAGATTTTAGGAATCAGCCAAATAGGAAACAAGAAGGGGTGTGCAAAGAAAACCAGTTTGCAAAGAAATGTCTAATGGACTCGAGGAATCAGTTAAAACTAACCAAATGAATGGCACCTGCGCTGGTCCTGAAAGGTGTTCAATGTTAAAACTATCCAGGTTTGAATTACATGCCACATTGTTATCTTACCTAAGCGAAGTTATTTAGTTTCTCTGAGCCTCAAAATCTTATGAATCAAGTGAGGGCCTAGTTTTCCTAAGAATTAAATGAGATGCTACAAGTAAGCAAGAAACCCTGAACAAGGTGAGCACTCAAAAAGTTATTTTTAGCATAATTATTATTCATATTATTGGCATCATTTCAAAAATGCTGACATGACTGTTTTTTTTTTTTTTTTTTTTTTTTTTTGCGGCACCGGGGATTGAACTCACGATCTTGCGCTTGCCGGGCAGGCGCTTAGACCACTGAGCTAGATCCCCAGCCCTTGACATGACTGTTAAAAGCATTTCATTTCTCCTGCTAACTGGATGCTTTTATTGGCTACCGAATATTCCGATAGCCAACATTACTAGATACGAAACACTGTGTTAGGTCCTTGTCACACAGAGGTCAATGCAGCAGAGCACTAGAAAACAAATCGTAGCTCTCTGGACTGTTTAGATTTCACTGAGAAGCTACGTTACTACCGCAAACTTCCATTACACACTAAGAGAATGAGCCTCCTAGCTGCTATAACACTGAGACTGATTTTACTCATTAAGCAAATTCAGAAAACAACTGGTGTAGCAGTGTTATGTTAAAGCATCCATTTGTACATTTAATAGCAACCCATGTTCCAAAGTCCATGCATCCCACCTGAGAGGGACCCCCAAAAGGACTATATCCTTCAGTTGTCGCCCTAAGACCCAAAAGCTAGTACAAACGTGATGATGCTTCTGGAGAGAATAAACACCCGCTTCAAACATCAGGGACCAGGAAGAACCAGGAGTCAGAGGGTTACTGAAGAGAAGGCAGAATTTTGACAGCTGGTGATGTGAAGGTTAGAAGGGGGAGGAAAAGGTCATTGGTTCTTAAGCAATTTCATCAACAACCTAAAGGAACTACTAAGTATCAAGACACCCAAAATGACAAAAATACATCAAGATCACCAGTAAGAAAGAGGCCAAACAAAAGACAGAGGTTTGGATGTAATCAGTGGACAGTTAGAATTTAAAATCAAGACAAGAAATACAATCTTAAGATGCAAAATTAAGAAAACAAGCCACACAAACATACACTTCATCCAGAAGCTATAAAGAGGGAAAATAACATAGGAAAGGATGTTCAGCATGTGTCATCAGGGAAATAGAAATCAAAATAACCAGGAGATACTGCCACACGCCTGGAGGAATGGCCAGCATCCAGCACACAGACACCACCTAATTCTACCAGGGACCTGGAGCAACAGGAACTCCATGGATTGCTGATGAAGTGAACTGGTACAGCGCTTTCAGTGAGCTATAAATTCTTTCCTACAAAACTAGACACACTCTTACCATGTGACCCAGCAGCCAGGCTCCCTGGTATTTTCCTGAAGTAGAAGAAAAAGGATATAAACAACAACAAAATCCTGCCTACTGAAGTTCATATTCATAACTGCCAAAATGTGAAAGCAACCACTGTGTCCTCCAGTAGATAAATGGATAAATATATCGTGGTACACTGGGACAAATGGAACATCATTCAGGGCTAAGAGCAGGAACCGTGGCCGGAGATACAGCTCAACGGCGTAAGTGCCTGCCTGGCAAGCGCGAGGTCGTGAGTTCAATCCCCAGCACCAAAAATAAAAAATAAAAAATAAAAAAAATTTTTAAAAAACCATCAAAGCATGCAAAGATATGGAGAAAACTTAAATATATATTATATATTATTCAGTGAAAGAAGTCAATCTGAAAAGGCTATGTACTGTAAGATGCCTACTATATGATACTTTGACAGAGGTCACACAGATACTGTAAAAGGCCAATGAATGCCAGGACCTAGCAAGAAAGAAGGGGTAAACTAATGAGAGACAGAAAATCTTTTGGTCAGCGAAAATCTTATGTGTGGCACTATTCTGGTGGACACACGTCACCATACTACGGAGTATGGTGATAATGATATCAGTAGTTCATCACTTATAACAAATGTATCTCTCTGGTGCCAGACATGAACTACTCTAACTTTACATATGTATTGTTCTTTTTGCATTCACATGTTAATATTAAACTATATATTTTAGAACAGTTCTAAGTTCGCAGTGCATTTGGATAGAAAATCTGAAGATTTCCTACATATACTTTGCACACAGTCGACTCTGGACCAGAGTGATACATTTGTTATAATGAATGAAACTATTATTCTGCTTAGTAATTTACTTCTCAGTAATAAAGGTCAACACAGTACACAGTACTAAAATACATCTGTGCCATCTCTAGAGCTCCTCTCCCTTTAAGGCATAGTATTGAAAGTGTAATACACCACATAAAAATAAATCAGATCTCTCTCTCTCTCCCTTCCTACCTCTCCACCTGCCCCTCATAGTACTAAGTAATTGAACTACATACCACACCCCCCTTTTTTTTAATTTTTGAGATAGAGACTAACTTGGCCAAGCTGGCCTCAAACGTACTATCCTCCTGCCTCAGCCTCCCAAGAAGCTAGGATCACAGGCAGGCACCACCACACACAACTCAGATCTCTTTTCTCATTCTTCCTAAATTTATTTTTAATAGCTCTCCATCCGAGTCATATTCCAATGGGCATCTCCAAAACTAGAAATAACCCATGTGATTATCTCACTCAGTGTATCAGTCTTAGTTATTAGATCTTATTATTTCATTTTGAAAGAGGATCAAAGATGTCTTTTGTCTTTAATGCATACAACATACTGCTATGCTTCAACACAAGTTATAGCAAGCTGAAATATCTTTTAAAGTGTTTTAAAGTTTTACAATATAAGGTAATTGTTTGGGTTCATGACTCTTTCAAAAGTAAAAAAAATCATTACTTAGTTAATATTTAGTGAGAATTTCAAAATATTTGCTAGTTATTGGCGTTTTGAATGCTCTACATTGAGGTAACTGTCTTTGAAACCTATTTATTTTCATTTTCAATTGTTCAACCACAATAATTATAGCTGTATCATTTATCTTGCCATGAACAGAGTCCCATCAGAAACATACTACTTTTATCAGTGGGAAATTAGTTAATTGTTTTTAAAGCACCGAATGATAAACACTATTCACTGTTCCTTCCAAATAGCACACTATTAGTCATTATCTGGGAAATGGATATCCTCCAGATTTTTCAGTACCAATTAATACCCAAATTAAACTGCTTCTTCAAGGCAATAAAACATTTCCCAACAAGACATTATACCCAGTGCGGTTTAACTCATGATATTTTACTACTAAGAACTGCCAATCTACATCCTGCAACATTGTTACACATTTTGTAACACTGTTACACAAGCTGTCCTGTATGTCACTTTTACTTGACTCTCACATATGCCAGCCAGCCAGACTCCTTGTCATTTGCCTGCATTATGATAAAAAATAGCATTCAAGGAAATAAAACCGATCAGTTCTCGTGGCCTCTGGCAGCATTTTAATTACGGTTATGTCAACACAGTTGTAAGAAGCATGCTCTGAAAGGCTTTAAAATTTAGATTTTAGGAAGATGAGAGGTACTGAAGATGAACGGTAAGTTTAAAGAATGCCACTAACAGCTCTTATGTTATAGTGCAGTGATTTTTATCAAAATTTCATTTTTGAACGTTTTTTGTGAAATGATATTTAACATCATGTCATGAATACTTAACCTGTGCATAGATATGCCAGAAGGCCACTTTTTAGGAGTGCTGACCAGGGAGTGCCTGCCATCCTAGCACCCTGGACTAACCCCAAGGCCCTCAGTCTTGGTCTCAGTCTCCGCAGCCACTATAACAAATGCTGTAGACCAGGTAACTGATAAGCCACAGTGATTTATCACTCACGGGTCCAGAGCCTGAGAAGTCCAAGGTCTGTCCTGGGGTCCGCTACTCACACAGCGTGTTTTCCAGGAGCACCCTCCGGCAGTGAAAAGCGGAATGGGCCAGCTAACGGGACCCATCAGCTGGAGATGGGACTGAACCGTGAGGGGCAGGGCCAGCTGGAAACAGTAGTCACCATGTGACCTTGCAGACCATACCTGGTCCCTGCCCCTCGCTCTCTGGCTCTTCCTGAATGCCCTGCCTCCTGGTTGGCAGGAGGTGGGCAGCTGGACTCAGCTGCGCCGTTCTGCCAGGATGTTCCTGCCCCGAGCCCGCCTTCTATGTGTGCATTTATTTATTTTATTTTAGTTTTTGGTACCGGAGATCCAACTCACAACCTTGCACTTGCCAGGCAGGCACTTATGCTGCTGAGCTAAATCCCCGGCCTGAACCCACCTTCTATGCTCCAGAGCTCTGCAACTTTAAGAGAAGAAAATTTTTTCTTCTTTTACTTAAGTGTGTCAAATATTTTGTCCCAGTCAGGGAAAAGTGACAGATACAAAGGGGAAATAAGACCCTGCTAGTCCCCTAGAATGGCATTAATTAATTCACGAGGAATCCACCTTCAGTTCCGCTTGCTTCCTAAAAGCCCCAACTCTTAGAAACATCACAATGCTGATTTGGTTTCACTGCGAGGTTTGGAGGGAACAGCGTCAGACTATAGCAAGTGGGAACCAGCTGGGACTGAGTATGCAGAAAGTGCCCAACACATTCCTACCCAACACAAAGACGAAGACATGACTTCTGTGATGCTGCGACAGGTTAGGACGTTTAGCATTCTGCACACTGTTAATTCAAGTTTCCCAATTTCCACTGATGACAATACCCAAGTTACTAGAAAAAGAAAACAAAAGTGGAACATTTCTCCTCATACCTCATTGGCTAATGCAATACTATGACTTGTGAAATTTAATCACCAATGCTTCTGAACACTATAGCTTAGAAAGAAAAAGGTGAAGAAAATATCAAAGAAAAATTATATTATTTTTCAATTTCAGGTACATTTTGAAAATAATGGACAAAGAGATGGGAACATAGTATTTTTTGGCTACCAAAAACAATTTTTTCAGTTTCTTTAGTAAGATTAATTTTTAATGAGAGGTTTTTAGCAATTATTCAATGAAAACCAACTGATTAGTTTGCATTCTCATATACGGAAAAAGAGAAATATATCAGATTAGGAAGAAAATAATGCATAATCAGACACCTCCTTGAAAGGATTTGAGGGAGATGTTAAGAAATGTTCATCTGCTGTAACAAAATCACCAACACAGTGGCTTAATACAGTGCAAGTGTATTATCCTAGTTCTTAGCTTGGAAGATGAAAATCAGTTCCCCTGAGCTAAATCCAGGCTGTGTCCACAGGGCTGGCTGCTTCACAGATACTGAGAGGAGAACTCATTTCCTGGCTTTGTTGGCATTTAGAGGACATCTGTGTATGCTGAGCCTTGGTCCTTCCTCACACCGTTCCAATTCTGTGCCTACTTCATTACAGCCACGACCGTGGCCTCCAATCAATCACCTGTTGCCTTCATTAGGAGTCTTGTGAATAAATCATAATTTCCCCCATTTTACGGGTCTTCATTTAATCACATTGACTAAGTCCCTTAAAAACATCATGAGGTGAATAATATGAAAAATTGAATGTGAAATCATTTTATAGTTTGTGATTCTGTAACTAAGATGAAAAATAAAACTTACGAAGATTGAAAATAGAAAAACATTGAAAGAAATACGTCTAGTATCATTTATAATAAAACAATGCAAGAAAATTAACAGCAGCAAAAAATAAAGGGAACAGTAAACTAATATGAATTTTAAGGATATACTTTATGTATATGTAAGTAGTATATGGTGGATACTTGTGGAGATTTTATATATATTTATAGAAACATAGAAAATAAATTTGTTTTAACACAAAGATGAGCAATTGTAAAGGACTAGAATAAACTCCTGAAGATGATCTCAAATATGATATTTTTTCTTCACAAGAACAGCTGTGTTTCCCAAAATTACTTGAAGTCTATTATTAAAACAAATGAAAAGTCATGCGGCACAAAGGCTCAGAAAGTCTGACAGGATCATGAATTGTAGTGCAATAATAATTCAATATAATTACAAAGCATGCCTAAACTAAAGAAAGAAAACAGACTGTGTAAGCAGCCTCTTATTTCAATGAAAGAGCCCTTTATGTATTTCTGATGAGATACAGTGCCTATGTATAGATTACTACAAGTCCATTTTTCTCCCATGACTGCAATAGTTCAAATTTTCCTTAATAAAAAGCCCACCGGACTAAGCCAAAAGTAGGAACTGAATTATTGAAAAGAAATCAGCAAATATCAAGAACATAAGTGTACAGAAGATGTCACCTACATGCTCACAAATCACTCTCGCTGTTTTGAACGCTTTTGTTTCACTAGTCACAAATAGTGTCACAAGTGCTGATAAAATTAGAAGTGACTTCCCAGTAACTTCAGATTCCCACAGCAACAGTTACTGAATGATATGGATGATATTACTATTAAAGTCTGTATATCAGACAAACATCACTTGTACTATGGGTAATTATACCTTACAAAAATGTAAGGTAATGGAATGCAAATGAATGCACATAGTTGAGGAATATGAACTATAAAGGTACAAAATGAGATCATAAAACAGGCAAAAGGAGCAAATAACCACAGAGATGTGAGAGGGCATAAGGAATATTCACATGGCTGGAATTTTGCCTCTACCACCCAACTATGACTTGTGAATAATGTGCAATTACTTTTAGTTTGGCAAGCAATACTCAGCACCCAAAATAAAGAGTAAAAATAAGCAAGAAGGAATTTATCCCAGCTGTAATTTCTTGACAATGATGCTGGGGCTGATAACCTTGATTGATTTTTTTCAATAATCACTTTTATATACTGGATACATGATTTGTCTCTCTCCCTCCACAAGCCTGTCCCCTAACAGATGCCTATTAATCTTAGGTCCACCCTCAGGCTGAGTCTAGTGCTGCACTTTCCTGAATAAGCAAGTGCTCACTGAGCCAAGAAAGTATGAACTGGAGAGACAAATGGTGGGCAATACTGGTGCTCTCAACATGTTAGGACTTCCTTTATTTCAGCAGATCCTTGTAGGGGAGATTTCTAGAAGGTTATTGATAAAGCTGCAAATGTACATGGAAGCTACTATTATACTTCATTTTCTTGGGCACATTTTTTAGGATCAACTTCTACTGTGGAATATTATAGTGGTTTGTAAATGCATGACAACTAAAGGGTCACCACCATCATGGAGCAGTCACTGTGCCTCAAGATTGCTGCTTTCTGGGAGACAGTATTCCAGCACCATCTATTAAAGAGGTCATCTTTCTTCCAGTGAATGTGTTTGCTCCTTTGTCAAGGATAAGGTGGTCAATTGTGTTTGGAGTTGTTTCTGGTTCTTCTAACCTGTTCCATTGATCATCAGGTCTGTTTTTTTTTGTTTTTTTTTTTTTGGTTTTGGTTGTTTGTTTGTTTATTTGTTGCCAACACCATGCTGTTTTTATCACAGCATCTCTGTAGTATGATTTCAAGTCAGGGATTGTGATGCCCCCTGCCTTGCTTTTGCTGCCTGGGATTGTTTTTGCTACAAGAGTCTCTTCTGGTTCCAAATGAATTTTAGGAATGTTTTCTTTAGTTCTATGAGGTACACTGATTGTATTTTGATTGGGATTCCATTAAATCTGTATAACAATTTTGAAAGTATGCCCATTTTCACTATGTTGGTTCTTCCTATCCATGAGCAAGGGATATCTTTCCATTTTCTTATATCCTCCTCAATCTGCTTTTTCAGAGTACTGCAATTTTTTGAGGTATAGATCTCTTACTTCCTTTGTTAGACTGATTCCTAAGTATTTCATTTTTTATTTAATGCTACTGTGAAAGGTACTTAATTTCTCACTCTGTGGGTTTGTTGTTTGTTTTGCATCTCAGTAGCTGTGCTGGAGGAATACAGGAAGCAATCTCTGTGTTCATCCACTTGGTAGAGGAAGGGTAAGGTGTATGTATGTACATGTGTCAAAGTGTCAACAGATGAGTTTTAGCCACATTACCTGCCATGTTACCTTTTTGGTAACATGGTATTTATAATTTGTTTTATGAAACGTTTTCTTTTGATTTTTCTTGTAGAATTAGCCCAATCCAGTACAATGTCACATTAAAACCCACTTTTCCAACATAGGGAGAGGTTGAAAGTGACTCATCAGTGACTCAGCTATCCATGATGACTTGGATCGAGTAAGCAAAAGAGGTTACGACAGTGGGCTGCAGCAAGGTGCACTAGATAGAGAAGTACAGGATGAAGACCTTGGTTCAGGTGAAGAAGAAAACAATAATGTAAATACATATTTGGCTCGTCAAATGCTGCAAAAATGGTCATGTACACCTGAATGATCCAATTTTAAAACTAGGTCAGAAAGTGTTATTAAGTTCTTGCCAGGGGCAAAACCAATTGAACAGAATGCCAACACTATGATTCAATGATGGAAATTGTAATGGATGATATGGTACAAGATATTGAGACATATACTAATAATGAAATACAAGTAAAACATGCCATATGCACCAACAGTAATACTGAAAATACATTTATCATGACACCTCACTACCTGAACTAAAAGCCTGTATTAGCAAGACTTTATCATTCTAATGTCAGAATCTGAAGGATTTATGAAGAAGTGATAGATGTGGGGTTGAGAGTTTTAAATCAGTAATGACACTCAAGAGATGTAGTTTCCTTCAAAATTGCCTACGTTTAGATAAAAAGAAAAAAATGTTTTGAAAAATTTGTTTCAAACATCAAGCAATTCATATGCTGTCTGAATACATGACAACTGATGAACAACTTCCATCTTTTGCTAAATCTTCTGGAAATATATGCCAACTAAAACCTCCAGATACAATATAAAAATGTATGCCCAGGTAGATGTAAAGACATTTTATGTCTTGAATTTAGAAATTTATCCTGGAAATTTATCCTGGCTAATTCTACAAGAAAAATCAAAAGAAAACGTTTCATAAAACAAATTATAAATACCATGTTACCAAAATAGAAAGACTGCACAAGTCTTTCTTTGTGCAGTATTACCTGTGTGACGCTGTTTCAAAAAGTAACCCAAATGCCACATTTGACAGTTGGGTTACTAGTTATCCATTGATGTTATGTTTGGTAAATGAATACCAGTTGACCAGCACAGGAGCTATTCACAAGAACAAAGAGAGATTCCTGAAAAAATACTGCAAGTTTACAATGGAGAAATGTATAGTACAATCTTCGGATTTCAGAAAGACATGACATTGACCTCCGATATGGGGGGGAAAAATGTATGCTGTCAACATTACTCCATGGTGATGAGATTGATAGTGAATCCAGGCACAGCGGTGCACACCTGCAACCCCAGCACTCCCAAGGTTGAGGCAGGAGGATCCTGGGAGTTCAAGGTCAGCCTGTGCTACACAGTGCGTTCAAGGCCAGTCTGGACTACAAAGCGAGACCCTGTCTAACACAAACAAACAAACAAACAAACCAAAAAGATTGATAGTGAATCCTCAACACAAATGAAACCAGAAATGGTCACATTTTACAACAAAACAATGAAGCTGGAGTAGATGCTGATGATGAGTTATGCAGCAACTATGATGTCACTCGAAACACAAAACACTGGCCAGTGGCTGTGATTTACTCCACCCTAAACAGGTCCGGCATAAATAGTTTTATAGTCTACAAAGAAAATAGCAAGAACAAAACATCTTGGTGAAATTTTCTTGAAAGATTGGGACCGGAATTGATAAATGATCAATTACAACAGAGAAAGAACAGCATGTATCTGCCCAAAAAATCCACTCAAAAGAATTCTAGAGCAGACTGGGGAAGAGACAGGAGAAACACCACAAGAAGCTCTTAAGAAAGCAGGAAGGCAGCAGGATGTGGAGTATGCCCTACCAGAGAAGACAGGAAAACCAGCAAGCGTGCTGTCAGTGTACATGATATTTGCATATGGAACATGTTGTTTTCATGTAAGAAAACTGCCTTAGATGTAATCATTAAAGATTATTTTTGTAGCAGAGTTTCATTTGTATTTTCATTGCAGTTTACAAAGGAATTTCTGTAGTTATTTTCTAGAATTAGTAAACAAACAGTTGATGTAGAAAATGTTGATGTTTATTCTAATATGCAATAAATGTTGATGCTGTTAGTACATATTAAAAATTTGACAGTTTATTGATATTTTATATTCCTATTAAGGACACATTGTATAATATAATAAAACCCATAAAATCAAAATAAATAAATCATCAATAGAAATACTGCTAAAAAATAAACATGGGTGTTATATACCCTTTGTAATGCTCCTTTTAAAAAATTTATTATGACAGCCCAGCCTACAAACAGGCTAAAGTAAGAGTGGTCACAAATGTCTCTGACTAGAAAGTAAGAGACCCATAAAAATGGTGACATCCAGTAGGGGTAAAGACTCCATGGTAAGCATCCGATCCCAAGGATAATTTTTCTGAGTTAGCTACATAATGGGGCTGTGCAGAAGAATGAGAAGGAATAATGTTAGAAATGATTGTTTCTATAATCCTCAATCTGTGAAAATGTCTTTCTTTTCTAATATCCCACTCTCTCAGATATTTGTAATTCAGTACAGTCAAGAGTCTGTTATTCAAAAAGCATCCAGTATTCACCAAGGAGCAGATATGGTAATGGTATCCACCGAGCTACCACGCTTGTGAATAAATTCAAACAAAAAGAGATCTGTGCATTTGCATTTGCATTAGCTACATCCAAACTCTTTTTGATGTTTTTATTTTTGGCCTGTTTGTTTTTGTAGTAATAGGGATTGAAACTAGTGTTTCACACTGGGTTATATCTCTAACCCATTTTATTTTATTTTATTTTATTTTATTTTATTTTATTTTATTTTAATTTATTTTTTTGAGGCAGGGTGTCACTAAATTACTAAGTTGTCTAGGCTGGGTGTGATTCTCTTACCTAAGCTTCCCAGAGTTCTGGGATGACAGGTGTGTGCCAACACATTCAGTTTTGGATCTGATTATAGAAGTAAGCAATATAAAGAGTGGAGAAGTTTCCAAGAGAATGAAATAGTCTAATAATGGTGTTTTAGGGTAAATGCAAATTATATCATATAAGCTGTCTAGGGTATGGAGAAGAATATGGAGACCAAATGCAGTAGATAATGCCCCTTAACACTTCCCCTTTTGAAAATGATATCTCTCACTCTTGCAAAGTGAGGTGCTTAGCGTTAATAGCACATGTTCAATTAAGGAGAGCCATGCTTGTGGCCTGAGTGCTGTACAGCAGAGCGATCTTCAGGCGACCTAGAAGGTATGGCTGTGTCACTTACGGGAACTAAAATAGTCACTGGAAGTGACCTTCAGACTTGATCTCAAAATCCTCTTTTAAATAACTCTCTAAATATGTCTGCATACTAAGAGTATCATCAGGAGCTCAAATTTGTACCTTAGGAAAAACAATAAAATTCTTACCACAACTAGGTATAGATAAGTGTCGTAAAATTAAATGTGATCTAAATGCAACCTACATTTGCTTTTATAACATACTATGCTGCCACTAGGAATATGGAATTATTACAATCAAATCTTACGTTATTACTTAATAAAACTGTAAATATCCAAAAAAAATACAAAGAAAAATTGGGTCTTCCTTCTCCCACCTGAAGAGTGACTTCAAGCTGTGGTTTCCAGTCTAATACTCTAAAGCCCTGAGTGGCAAGTGTGCACCTTCTGAAAAGTCTCGTAAGAAGCTGAGGGGGTGGTTACACTGCACGCACTCAGGAACTCTACGAATGCTATTTTATAGAGGTTATCTCTGGCAGCAGCCACTCCCCCCAAATTTTCCAAATTTCCTTCAAGACAGGAAGCTGCCCATCACTCTGTCTTTCTCTTGCTTCCCACTAGTGACACTATTTTTCCTACTGTATGAAAATTGATTTTCACTGTGCTTCTTAGAATTCTCTGCTCCACAAGTCACACAATTAGCACAACAGAGAACACAAAAATAGTCCCCCGGAGGTTGGAAGAAAAACAATTACAAATACTTAAAAATTTTTTGAAGACTTGTACACGTAACCATATTAGGAAGACAAACTGCTGTTTGAGAGTTTTTGCTGCATAAATCCTTTTCTGAGGTGGTATCCAATCATTGCTTCTCAGGAAGAGTATATCAACTCTCCCAGGCTTGTAAGTGGCAGTGCAGCACGAGGGCTAAACTGGAATTGCAAAATTATACAGGTATCAGAATCACTAAGCGAACAAAACTAAGGCGTCTGAGTAATAGACAGCAAGAGAGAACATGCACTTTTTCCTTACAGTGCCTCCTTATATTTCAATTTTAATACTACTTACACTAGCTAAAACTTTGACCATTAGAAATATTAAATTGTTGTCTTACCATTGTAGTTTCTTGAATGGACCCAAAACTATTAATAAAAATGTTGACTACTACATCAACAGGAACACCTATGAATAAAAATTAAGGATATATTTAGCAGCTATAAAAAGCTTGATTACAATCTTCATAATAAGGTTGTGCACTTAATCTACATACTTTTCCAATTCATTCTGGGATGAAATCGGTTCACAATTGCTATTAAGTTACTTTTTTAAGTAGGGATCATAAAACAAAACACAGGTTGAGCTAGATATTGTGTTTGTTATTCATTCTGGAAAATACGTTTACTTTTAAAACATTTTAATTGCCTCTCCATTTATATTACAAAGCTGTAAATTACTCCTTTTAAAAGTCTTTGAGACATATAGTTTGATATTCTTACATTTTTCAACTCATTTTGAATTCTTAAATTGATTTCACAGTATTTAATAAGTTGTACTTGTAATAACTATATTTTAGTGTTTAATTCATGAAAATGCAAAGTTAACCAGATGTGTAACATGGCCATTCCATAGATTTCTACCTGACCTATTCCAAAATAATTGGAGAGTTCATGCAGCAAGAACTAGGGTATTATGTTGCAAATTTATTTCTCTTTTTTCCTCAGCTCATTGTGGCTTTTGGTCGCGCTATCCAAGGGAAAATGTGAACTTTGTCTTTTAGCCACATAACCACTGCCTGATGAGAAACAGGTGGCAGGCAGATCCACGGCAGACCTGTGGCAGCCCATACCGTGGCCCCGTTGAAATAACTGAATAGGTTCTGGTAATTAACAAAAACCACGTTTTTACAGCATAGCTGTATAACTTCAACTGACTGGAAGCAGCTACAGACCTTTCTTCTGAAAGAAAAATAAAATCCAGCCTTATAATGTTAATGTGATCTACATTACTACCTATCCTGAACCAGCAATAAGAATTACTATTTTCCAGAAATTATTTCCACTCAGCTTTTCCTGATTCCTCAAAAGTTTAAAAAAAGAAAACAATGTATACAAATATGCAATTAAGTACAGCGTTTTTTTTCTTGAAAGTTGTAATAAATGACAAATATTTTGTGGGAATAATGTAATCTCTGTATAGTCACTTTTGTTCTTAAAGTTAATATTTTAAAACTATATGGCCCTTTTTTTTAAAGTACAAGATAGAGGGTATTTTTTTATCAGTGCAAAATACTAACAAAAGGAAAACAGAACGCTATATATATATATGGTTTATTTTCCCTTAATGAATAAATGGCTGTCTATAAATTATAACATTTGTGTCTGTGAATGAAAATATTCACAGCCTTAATGTTTAATCACTAAAGTTTAGAACACACAGTACTTAGAAAACCAATTAGAGATGTTACCCTGTTAATTTACAGGATATGTTTTGTTTTATTTAAATCAGTAACCTACATATAAAACTATTAGAATATTTTGCTTATCATTGAATATTTTAGGCATTAAAACTGCTCCACACCTAAGCACACTGTAAGACAGTTACATGTAAATCTGAAGTCTTACTGTTCTGAGTACCACAAAGAATGACTTTATATGAATAAAGGTAAGTTTTAAACTATAATGAATGAGCAGTTTTTGATGGAAAGGGGAGTAGGCAACAAACCTTTGAAATTTGGTCTTATCCTGGGATCGTAACTGACCAACATCCTGTTCAAGATATCGCTAGTGGAGTTGCGAGGCACCCGATCAAGGTCCTCTGGCGACTGCTGACTGCGTGAGAAAGAAAACAAAGCGACAGAAATACCCGTGATCAGTATTAAGAAACAGCAAGCACGAGAAAGGGGGGATTGGCGCTGAGAGAAATCACTGCTCTGTCGAGACAAATTCACAACCATGGCCTGACTTTTCCAACTGTAATTGAAGAATAGCAACTATGTTCAGAAGCTGAAAATATATTTGTCCAAAAAATAAACACCAAGAAAAGTAGTTCAGCATTCACTTTTACTAAATGCATAAAACACTGCCCCAAACACTCTAGGTTCCCTTGTATTACATAAAGTGAGGCAGAGATTTCACTTGCCCTGAAGCAACCTGCAATTAAAATCCAGGTGAGCACAAGAGGAGTGTATCCAATGGGCAAAAACGCAGGGAACACCTTTGAACAATGCATGTGATTGATTAACTACCCGCAAAGGGAGCTGTGAATATTGTAAGATCGTAGCATCAGCAGGATGCACTAAGAAATCATAAACAACCATACTGATGTTTATGAAATGACATTCCTCAAGAAACAGAGTATATTCTGATTACTGAATTAAATATGGTAGCCCAGGGGAAAACTGATAAAACCTGCTTCTCTGTCATCAGATCAGTAAAATACTCTACAGTGCTATAGGACAATTATCCATTAACTCTACAAATATGGTGCAGGTATTTGCCATCAGCTCTTTATTTAGAAGAATAAAGTCTGCCATATGTTGCCATTTTAATTAACTTTGAAAAATAAGACACCCTAAATTGGTCATTAAAAGCACTTTTTAAAAACGATAATTCCTTGGGAGTCCAAGAAAAATGTTTTGTTGCTGTGTTTTGCTGCTTTGGTTTGCTCTCCCCATAACAAAACCAAGTCCATGATGAACACAAGAAAGACAAAAACTATAGTTGGAGTATCTAGCAATGATATATTCTGTAGTGCTATGGTAAAATATTTTGTAATAAATTAACGTATGTGTAGCAAACTTAGATGCAATAGGCTTGGTTTTGTAATGAAATAGAGACGCTTTCCTGTTAGGCAGTTCAGTTCTGATAGGAGGCAACCACTACAGTGAAATATGACATAGAGTATGAACTTTGGGAAAAATCTAAAAAGACCATGAATTGATGAAGACAGCTTTCTCAACCAAAAATCATTCAGAATGTGAAACATGAAAAGAAATGGAAGTCAATTAACTAAACTCCCCAAAGGTAGAAGAGATTATGTGGACTTTTAAAATTGCTTCTCAGTGTATCAGCTCCATTATCACAGCTTTGGGGATTCGAGTGCCGGTAATGAGATTTTTCTATGTCACTGCAAGTGAAACTGTAACCTCCTTAGAGCCGATTGTCATCCCTTATCAACAGATGGAAAATTTTAAGAGAATGAGGGTACGTGAGAAAATTGGGTATTAGAATGCAAATTGGTGTTCAAACCTATCTACAAGTTTTCTTATGAAAGGGAGGAAAGTGGAATTGATTATGAAATAAACTTGCATTGCATCAATTAAGGATTGCAGTTATTGCATCCCTTGATATAAAATTCTTTGTAGGTACATTTCTTCTAGGCAAAGAAAAGACATCATGAAGACATTAATTAACACTAATTTTTACAGTTTAGAACTTTACAGCCTAATTTTTTCTTCTACCTGTGAACTGTATCAAAATCGATTTAGAGCCCTTTCACTCACTAGCCAAGTGTCTCTGTTCACTACTACAAACTCAGTCCCCTTCCTTGAATATTGTACCGTACTTCTCCTTTCTCACTTGTCTAAAGTCAATCTGTTCTCCAAGATTGCCTTAAAACTCATCTCTTCTAAAATTCTGCTTCAGTCATATCTCTTTAACTTCAATAAACCTTACTGTGATGAATGCAGTGTTAAATGCACCATTCAGCGAAAGTTTTGTAACTTTCTTCAGCACATGGTACCCCCTAGACAAAACGCAGGTCGAGCAGTCATTGAGCAACTCACGGCTTCTTTATTTCCGTAGTCCCCTACACCGCTTGATTAGCGTTCAGCACATCTGTTTAAGCAGTTCTCATTCATCAGCTCTTCCAAGTGCATTTCAGTGCCCCATCGCCTGTTATAAGGGGTCCAGGGCATCGCTTCCCAGAGGAAGAGGAGACTGTTCATGAAGCTCTCTTTCAGGAGCGGCATGTGCCCTACTAAGATTCCAAGTGATGGACACTGGCAAGTCAAGTGCTGACACAGAAAAACAAAACATCGAAATCATCTCCAGTCAATATCCTAGTATGGAGTAGATATCAGAGAATCAACTGTCACATCCATTATATTCCTTAATTTGGTAAATGTTAACAGAATAGAGATGAGCCACACAGAAAGCTGCTTTCAATGGAGAGGAAGAGAAAAGCCAGATTATAGCGTGAGCGGAAGGTAAGTATACGAAGCAACAGAATAAATGGAACACGAGGAAAAACCCAGAAAGGTCCATGGATTGTTCTGAGATCCGCATGGACTCAAGAGCAAGGCCAGGACCGGGGGTGGGGAGAGTGGTGGAATGCCTGTCTCCCACAGGTGAGGCCCGGGTGCCCCAACACCACAAACATACAATGGGGCCTGGTGCCCCAACTTCTGGTTACATTCTCACTCTAAGATAAGCCAGCCAATATGGAAATGAAATACTGCATATCATTTATTACTATTGTTGAAGGACAAATTTGCAACAGCTGAGTTTTAGCTGATTTTATTTTCAATTCTAGAATCAGGCCACACTTCATTCCATAAAAATACAATAATTGCTCCAGGGAATCCCACAGGGAAGTTCGGTTTGAGAGACAGACAAGGGCTGAAGAAAGCTGAATCAAAACAACACAAAAGCAAATTGCTCATTTCAAAGTTATTTTCCCTAAAAACCAATGACAGGGAGACAGGGCAATACAAAAATAAATGACTTAAGGCCAGCTTATCTTTTTCTATGTGAGGATTAAGGCTTTCATTACGTCAAGCAAAACTGATCCAGTGAGGAAATTGGCAGTTATTGCTCCAAGCTCAATTTCTAGGAAGGTAAACTTTTTAGTTCTAGTCCAGTAATACAGAACTTTAGTGTAAATGACTCTACACTTATTTTCACCCTTGTCCGGTGGAGTCCAGTAAAGGAGTCTGGACTAAACCAATAGTTTCTTGTCATATTTATTTAATACCAATGCATATACATAGTGTTTTAGGGGATGTGTATGATACCTTGGGTTCTATGAGTTTTTCACATCATTTTTAAAAATCATTAGTATTCAGAACATGAATTGGCCTACTCTACAATTTATCAGGGCTGTATCTAACCATCTCCAAATGTTTTAATTTCTTCCCAAAATTAAAAACAAGTTCTTGTCTGTAAATACCAAAAACTCAATGTCAATTAACAAAATTCATTCAAAATCAAACAGGGAACATATTAAATATTGTATAGTTCTTTTAGTCTATTGATTCTGTTAAGACATGTTTCCATGACCCTCCAATAGGCAACCTGACATGAATGTTCTAGCAGTAGCTTACTTTTTTATATTAGAAATTCAGAGACACTTTAAATTTTAAACTAAATTCCATGTAGTTTGTATTCATATGCATGAACTTAGGGTTCTTTCCAGATTACCAAAACAAAATTACATTAAAATTATCTCCACTAATGAAAATGTTTGAGAGATTAAATTAAGTTTCCACTTTCTCCCAAAGTTCTAAAATAATTTATATGTAGTATACATCTATATATCATTAAATTTGTAAAACGCTGTCATTTGAAAAGTATTATTTATGCAAAATAAGCATGAAAAAAGTTAAATGGCTTTAAGTAGGGCACATGCTGCAGTATTAATGTGTTTGTAGCCAGATTCTCAGTCCAACATTTTATCCATTTGACTCTACTGTTTTGTTTTATTTCCAGAACTCTATCAACAATCCAGTGCATTACAAAACAGGATTTATTTCTTGGAAATATGAAATTAATTTAAGAAAATAACTTATTGCCCTCAGGCAGAGTGATCAAATGACTAGAGAAAATAATGCCTTATATCAAAAGCTCTTTGACAACTGGTCTTTCTTTCTTCACTTGCCTAACCTTGAACCAGTGTCATTACTGATACCTCAAGCTATGCAAGGAATGTGTCCGCTGCGCAGCTGTATGATGTAATGTTTTCCGGCACCAAAGGAAAACTCCAGAAATTCTTTCTAAAAGAGGAAATTCAATTTTCTACTAGCTGTAGAATATTCCAGTTTTACAGGACTCTTCAGTGACTACTTTAAAACAGGTGTGTGTGCTGTAGTGTCTTTCTCTTCTACCTCTGACAGAAATTCTGAGTTCAAAGGGATCGTGTTGTTTTTCCACGGTTGTAGAGGCAACATGGATGTCCAAGGCCTTCTCCAAACTGAATGGTGAGTGGCATTTGTCACTGAGAGTACCGGAAGTGACCCGAGGGAGGGGCAGAGCCCACACCTGAAAGCAGAGGCACAACTGTGCTTTAGGGCACCCCTGCTTCTGTAAGGTGACAGACACCTCTGAGCACTTACAAGGGCAACGCACTTCCCTGAGAAAGGTGCATGGAGTCTGCCTTTCCCAAGGGTCTGGGAGCGGGGACCACAGGTGAAGAAACCCTCGTTCAGCTGGGAATGTAGCTCAGCAGCACGGCAGAAGCCAGACAAGCGCAAGATCCTGAGTTCAACTCCTGGTACCGAGAAGAGAAAAGAGAAGAGAGAGAAGAGAAGAGAAGAGAAGAGAAGAGAAGAGAAGAGAAGAGAAGAGAAACCCTTCTTCCTAGAAAGAAAGATAGCCCCATCAGAGGAGAGGCTGCCTCTGCAGGATGCCTCCAGGAATGCTGATTGTCCTCCCATTTAAGAAAATGCAGGAAAGCAGCAGGATCCTTGTGGCGGGAGGCTTCAGATGACAGATGTTTTTCTCTCTGAACACCACACTAACAGGACTGGGAAGGAACTACATCAAAGACAATGATACATCCGCAAGTGGTAGCATCAGTGACTTTGCTAGTCGTGTGTGTGTGTGTGTGTGTGTGTGTGTGTGTGTGTGTGTGACTGGAGATTAAATCCAAGGCCTATGCATTAAGTCACATTTCCAGTCTTGTTTACATTTTTATTTTGAGTGGGATTCACCATGTCACTAAATTGCCTGAACTTTTGATCCCCCTGCCTCAGCCTCCCAAGTGCTGGGATTATAGACATGTGCCACCATGCCAAGTACATTAGTCATTAATTTTAAGAAGCTGGTATTCTTCTATCAGATGAGGGATGAAGAAAAGATTTTTTAAAAGGCAGCAGTTGTCTTACAGTGACAGAAAATGAAGAGGCATTCAAGAAAAAGAAAAGAAAAAACCCACAAGGCTGGGAATATGTCAACTGAGGGAGATAGGAGTAACTGAGTGAGGTCCCAATGACCAAAGTTGAAATGGTTTGAGTAACAAAATAGAGCAGTACTGGACTATTATCAAACATAAAACAAACACCCATGGGTCCACACTGACATAAATGACTGAATAAATTGATGGGAGAATCAAATCAGCTATAGAAAAATTCCAAGATTGGGTATAGATCCTCCCACTCTGTACTGCGCAGCTCAGCACAAGGATTTCATTCTAAAGAGTTCAAGATGAGAAAGGAGACAAAAATATAAGTTTACATGAGAGACACTTGACAACCACCACCTCAGCAGACAGCCAACATTAGCCCCAAGAGCAGAAAGTCAAGAGCGCACAAGCTTTCCTGTGAGGTGATAAGAATGGCGTTTCACCCCTACGGACTTCCTTCCAGAAACATTTAACCCAGGCGAGAATCATGAGGGAAAACAGGCGGATCGAGGGATAGTCTAAAAAGTACCTAACCACTGCTCTTCAAAACTGCAGTCATCATAAACGTGATCTGAGAAACAGCCAAGAGGACTACAAAGGCACTTGATGACTAAATGGGACACAAAATCATATTAGGTAACAAATAAGGACATTTAAAATTAGTTAGAAACAATGTATCAGTATTCGTTCTTTAGCTATTGTAAAAACAAATGGACAGCACTAGTGAAAAATAATAATGGGGAAACTAGGTATGAGGTACATGGGAACTCTTGGGATTAAAGATTTACTAATGGAAATCTTTCTATAAATTAAAAAAAGAACTTCTAAATTAAAATGTTTATTTGAAAAAAGTGGGCAAGAAAGAAACTGAAAGACTCAGGAGAGCCAATCACACTCTGATTTTCCAAAATCCACAGCCTTAACTAGAAGCCAATGGCCACAGGGGAGTGACATCTGATCATATGCCAAGGTCAAGGTTTACAAAAAAAAAAAACAAACCAAAAAACGGTCCCAAGTGTATGCCTGTCAACTTATTAAAAGCTCAGTGCAAGGGCCAGGGATCTAGCTCAGCAGTCTAAGCGCCTGCCTGGCAAGAGCAAGGTCATGAGTTCAATCCCCGGTGCCACAAAACAAAATAAATAAATAAATAAAAGCTCAGTGCAACATTTCTATCTACATAGAACAACTTTTAGACAGGCAGGTAGATAATTAGGCAGACATTCAGACACAGACAGATACTTTATAGCAGAACATTCAGATAACTCATTTAATCAGCAATATTTATGAATACGGATAACTGTGAGGTTATTATATTTTTGTTTTGTATTTTTCTCTCTATAATGTGTCATCGCTTCTGACAGTTTCTGTGTTTACATTCTGTTTTCACAGATTAAGTTGTGAACAGAAGGCTTAGAATACAGACAGGGAGGGATACCTTTTCACGATTAGTTGAGTTTCGTCTACATGTGCTTGACAAGGATGTGTCTGTGGGTTTGTGTGTGTGTGTGGCACAGTCTGCCGGGTTGTCATGCGCCAAGAATGATAATTAAGAACAGTGTCCCACAGCATTCCTTTACTGTATCCCCTGGGTGGAGAGGACTGGAGTCTGTGGAAACATTTTCAAATCTTTTATATCTCCAATTATGCCATGACATCATCGTCCACAGCCCGAAGAAAAGCATTTTTCATAAAGCAGAAATATCTACTGGGAGAGATGCTGGATTTTGAATACAGGCAATTTTCAGACTTCATTGATGTCTATCCTTTGTCACTTTTAACTTTGTCGAAGGAAGATTATGCATTTGATAAGCACCGTGAGAGAAGTAGCACCTGTGTATTGGTGTGATTTTCAAATACTGTAAAAGACACATCTCCCTACTTCTAATTATCACTACTCACCAAAATATTATACATTCTCCATACTTCTGCTGTTTCTCGAATAGTTTCAATAAACATTCTCACTGCCTCGTGAGGCACACACCTCCAAGACATAAGAACCTACATTTAGAACTCAATCTAAACAGAGCGTTTACTGTGCAATTACTTTCCACAACATGCACAAGATCATATCCTCACTCAACAAATAAGGATCCAGAGGAACGCTTCTAAATCTGTTGCCAACTGCAAAGGTGTTTGCTCTTCCCCAACTGTCTACACTTAGCATACACAGAAAACAGTGTCCTCCTGGCCAACGAAAATGTCTGTAAGATAAACCACACATACAGACTTTCAAGTTAAAGACAAGTGTACTGACACTTACTTTAGAAGTCTAGAAACTGCGGTCAACCTCCAGATGGACTGCAAGCTGCCCACACAAGGTGGCCTTCCCTGTGTGAGCTTCAGGACACTTGCCTTGCTATCAGACTCAAGTTCGGTCACCATAACACCCCCCTCAGCTGCCAGCCTGATGCCAGCTGGAGGGGGAGCTGCAGCGCCCCACATTGAAGGTCGCCCTTCAGAAGCAAAGGTGCACCAGCAATGCTTGAAGTTTTGAGCTAAGTCTCTTCCGGAAAACCCCAGAGCTGAAGCAAAGCTGCTTGCCCTCAAGGCTGCCCAAATTCAGTAACTCTGAAATGCGGATGCGAAGGTGTCCTGGTTCCGTTCTACACCGACTAAGCCATTCGGTTTCAGACCTCCCCCCAACGGATGAGCTGGTGACTCAGCTACAAGTACACAGATCCTGTGTTTAACACTACTTTGCTGGCCCTTACAAGTCACTGCACCTCAAAGCAATCACTTTCCTCACGCAAATCCTCATCCCGGAGTCTGTCTCAGGAGAGAACTCAACCTACAAAACCAACTAAATATGAAGCACTGTGGTCTGGACACGGTTTGAGAACATCTCCCTAAAGGTCTGTGTGCTGGAATCTTCGTCCTCAGTGTGGCAACGTGCGGGACGGTGGGAACTGAAGAGTCCTTGCAGACAGCAGTTAGGTGCAAAGTGATTAGGTTGTGGGGGCACTGACATCAGAGGGATTAACGCTAAAAGAGTTGGCTCTCATAAAAGAGCAAGACTGGCCACTCTATAATAAAAAGCGTAGCGTGAGAAAGCAAGACTGGCTGCTGTGGGCCTCCAGTTTCCACTTTGTCTCACATCTCTCCCAAGAGCCTGTGTTGCGGTGAGGCAGCCAACGGGCCTTCGCCAGAGCCCAAATGGCTAAGGTTGCTTAATCCCAGACTTTCAGCTTCAAACACTATGAGCTACAAAAAAAAACCTTAAAAAAAAACAAAGTAATCGGACTTATTGTGTTGTAGCAGTAAAAAGCTAATACATTGATTCCTTTAAGAATAGAAAAATCTTACAAAAATACTGAACTGCTATACAACTACAAAAATGCTTAACTTCTCTTCTATTTCAACCATTTCTTGTTTCATTTAGTAATTTTTGAGTATTTACATGTGTCATGCATATTACCATCTATTGGTTATGCATTTAAGAGTTAAACAGATGTGTTTATTATACCTATTTAAAGCCAGTATTTAAAACTACAGGTTCTGATGAACTTGTCTAGTGATTCTCAATCTAGTTGTAAATGGTCTTGGCTGAGAACCTCTACAAACTACACATCTGTAGTCTCATGGCCCCACCTTCAAATTCAGTTAAGTTTGGGATGTCATGCAGGCACCAGTATTTAGGAAAAAAAAAATCTCCTTGAGTGGTTTCAATGGGCAGAAAGTTGTTTATTTCAAAAACAGTTTACAATGCCAAACAGGTGTAGAACTGAAATGTGATGAATTCCATTGCAAGATAAGCCAAGGATTGAGACAAAGAATAAACGTTCCCAGAAGAGGGGGTAAATCCAAAAGTACACTTTCTCAAAGCAACTCAAGAAAACAGAATATTGCATGGAAGTATTGGTTAAAATGGCCAAAATACATTGAGAGGTTAAGATGGAAAATAAAACTTTCCACAAGACTTGGTAAGTGAGCTGCTTCTCGGTTGAGAAAGAGGCAGTGGCCAGATCGGGACAGACAGGAAGATGACGAGAAGAGGCCTCAGAAAGTGGGTGACACAGGGAGCTGTGGGTGCTACTTCCCTCCATGGATGCTCAAATTCTACAGCAAGCCATGGATCAGTCTTCTCTGTGAATAATTTTACAATTAGTTAAGAATCTCTTGCACCCCAGAATATTTGACATCAGCCACACTAAACCAGTAGGACAAAGCAGGACTCTCTCTCAGCAGAATCTTCACAGCAGCACAGCACAATGAGAATAGGGAATCCCCAGTTCCTCCCTCTCCCTCAGAGTGGGACATACACCTCGGGTACCAGTTTTTCCAGGTACTACCTGAGTGACTGACTGCTGTCTCGGAAAACTGAGGCAGTCCATTATATACGTGTGTCCTGCAGACTACACAAACACAAACACACACACACACACACACACACACACACACACATAAATAAGCAGCAGTCTGCACTGTCAGGAAAGCACTTGCCATACAGCTTAGTGCAAAGCAGGCCAAAAGTAATCCCCAGCTCCCAGCTCTGCCCTGGGGTGGGAAAGAGCTGGGTTGCACATCTAACATTCTGACTTTTTTTATGGTGCTGTCCAAGGAACTGGATTCTATCTCATCTGTCTTAGAGTACAGACGAGATCAGCATGAGTGAAGCCCCCGCAGGTCACAGAAAATCCAGTGGTAGTGAGATTAAGTGTGAAGGACTCATTGAAAATCCTCTCAACAGAGTTAAGTTAAAACACTGACTCCCCTGTTATTTGCAAAGAGGGAATGAGTTGATCTCAAGAATTACCTGAGGTACTAGCTTCTGATCCCCCTGTCTCAGAGGGCAGAGAGGATGTGACACACTCTAGGGGCCACTACAAAAAGGATTTGTACTAGGATGAAGGTTTGAGAAACCCACAAACATCTGTCCAGTTTGGTAAAAGTTTTCTCTTATATGAGTTCAGTACATGAGGACAGGCAGAGCTAGTGGTATTTCCTACTGCACAGGTACCGACAGATTCTTGGAAAATGAATAAACAGATAAACACAATCCATAAAAAGGAGCAAAACTTCAAAACCAACCCCAATAATATGGAAATACATGAATGATCTGACAGAGGATTTGAAACAACCATCCCACAAATGCTGGTGAGCTCGGAAAAACAACTCATGAAGTAAGAATGTAAACCCAGTTGAGAAATTCTAAAAATGAAACAAACAGAAATCCTGGAGCTAAATAATTAAAAATTGGACTGAAAACCCAACAGATACATTTCACAGCACATTAGCATAGCCAGAAGAAAGAACCAATCAACTCAAAGGCAGCTCTCTTAAAATTATTCAATTCAATGGCTGGCCTAAAAATAAAAATGTGAAACAGTGAAAGAAACTTAGGGGCTTCCCAGAACATCTTGATACTGTGGCTTGCAGCTTTAGCCTACCCTCAAATGCTGGGGTGGGCAGAAAGGCTGAAGGTTGCCAAGATCTCCAATGACCAGCGATTTAATCAAGCATGCTGACACAGTGAAAACCCCAGGCGCTAGTTGGCAGAACATGTGGAGGACCCTGGAGGGTGTGCCCCTGGGGGCCAGGGGTGGGGGGGATGGAGCACCCTGCTTCTGCCCATCTGCCCTGCTCTAGACACCACTCTTATGTGGCTATGCCTCCATATTGCCTGTAATATTCCTACTCACTGAATGGGTAAGGTAACTACAGTACTGAGTTCTCAGACCTGCTTTAGGAAATCAGTCAAACCCAAGAAGCAAATGACGGCAACCATAAATTACTGTAGGTCACTCAGAAATCCAGGTCACGAGCTAGGACTTGAAGAAGCATCTGATACTAGGGGAGAAGGACAGCACTCCAGTTGCAGGATTAGACACTATCTCCAGAAAGACAGGGTCAGAATTAACATACAGGATCGCTGATTGGTATCTGCTAGAGAATTGATTTGTTGATGTTACAGTTTATACCTAAATTGCCCCCCCAAAGCCTCATGTGCTCATAGGCGGGGTTTTGGGGAGGTGACTGGATTCCGAGGGTTTACAATTAACTTGCTGCGTAGGAGGTGGGGTCTGGTCAGAAGAGAGGGGTTGCTAGGGGCATGGCCTGGATCTATCTCATCTTGGCTCCTCCCTTGATCTCTCCCTACTTCCAGCTGTCCTGCCACGGACTGTTTCTCCTTTGCCATGCCACCCTGCCTTGGAGCAAGCAAGCTAGGGACTGAAACCTCTAAAACAGTGAGCCAAAATAAACTTCTCCTTTAAACTGTCAGTGTCAGGTATTATGTCTTAGGAACGAGCAAGCAGACAGTTGGTACTGAAGACGCACATAACCATTTGCTATCAAAACCGTAGTACTGAAAGAGCGTATAACAGGTAAAACACTTACAGACTCCATTAAGTAGACACTTGTATGCATTGTGAGACTCTCAGAAGAAGAAAGGACTAGAGAGCTTATGCTAAGAAATACTGGCTAAAATAATTGGGGAAGGAATTGGATATCCAGTTGAAGGAAGTCCAAATAATCATACGCACATAAAAGATGATCTCAAAATACTACACACTGAGAGGTACTGCAGAAAGACTGACTCAACAGGATGTATATTATATCTATGCTCTGTATCATCTATGTCTATATACCAACCCCTACACCTACAGCTGTGTCTACATCTATACATGAGGAGATTTTCCAGGGGAACTGGCTCGCCCATTTATGGGAGCTGAGAAGTCGCACAAGAGCTTTGTCTGAAACTTGGAGACCATGGGTACTCATGTCAATTGTGTGCACAGTACATAGTACTGTACTACTTATTAGTGATGGCAAATCATCTTAATATAATACTTAAGAGAAATGTATTAAAATATATAAAATAAAAGATGTTAATGGACATCAATAACAAAGTGAGGGGTAGAAAATAAATTGCATAATATTTTATGTGATCAATGTTAAGACATCAGTTGAAGACAGACTGATAATTATGCAGTATTTTTCTCAGCTCAATGATAATGACAGAAAATACCTACAAGAGTCACATAGAAAAAAAGGAATCAAAGCATATAAAAATCACACACAGAAGATGACTGCAAATAAGTATTAGAGGGATAAAAGAACTAAGAAAACACAATTTTAAAAACTGACAATGGTAAATCCTTCCCTGTTGATGATTTCTTTACATTTATGCACATCAATTACATCTCAATCAAAGGTAAAGAGTGGCTGAATGAAATAAATTTTTTTAAAACTCAAAGTATGTGTTTTTCATAAGAGACCAATATTAGTTCTCAGGACACGAGTAGGCTAAAAGTTATGAGGTAGAAAATGTTCCCCCACGCAAATGGAAGCCAAAACAAAGCAGAAGGATTTGTATTACATCAGACAAATAGACTTTAAGTCACAACTGTCACAAGAGACAAAGACACTACGGAATGATGAAAGTGTTGGTCCATAAGAAAGATGTAACAATAATAAGTATGTATATATCCAACACGAAAACATGCAAATATATAAAGAACCACTGATTAAACTGAAGGAAGTAAGAGCAATACAATAATAGTAGGAGAATTCAATACTCCACATTCAATAATGGGTAAACACTAAAAAAATCAACAAAGGAACAGTGGGCTTTAACTATACTACACACTGAATATATGTAACAGATACAGCACAGTTTATTGAATGGTAGCAGGATATACATTCTTCTCAAGTCTATGTGAAGCATCCTACAAGATAGATCATGTCACACTCAAAAACAGAAGGAAAGAAGGAGAAAGGAAGGGGGAGAAGGAGAGGCAGGGAGAGAGGAGGGAGGAAGGAGGCAGGGAGGGAATCTTAACAAAAGTGACCTCAAACCACGTTTTTTCCAAAGACAAAGGAATGAAACTTGAAATTGGTAACTAAAGGATAACTACAAAATTCATAAATGCATGCAAATTGAACAACATTTTTGAACAATATGTCCATGAACCTTAAAATGATAATTAGAAAATATCTTGAGGCAAAGAGAAAACACAACATAGCAAGGCCTACAATGCTAAAAACAGCAATAAGAAAGCTTCAGAGTGGCAAATGCCTATATTAAAAAAAATAAGAAGAATCTCAGATATAAAGTTCCATTTTATACCTAAAAAAACTAGAAAAAGAGTAAAAAAAAAAAGTTAGCAGAAAGTAGATAATAACAACTCAGTAGAAGAAAAGAAATAGAGATTTAAAAAGTAGAAAACATTAACAAAACTTTTTTAAAATATAAATGAAAATGAAAACCACTGAATAGAATAAAAAAGAGAAAAGTGAAATTTTAAAAATAAAGTAAATGAAAGAAGAGACCTAACAACTAATGGCAAAGGACATACAAGGAGATGACCATGACCCCACTACATACCATCAACCAGATAACCTAAAACAAGTAAGTCAAGTCCTAGACACAGACAACAAAGCAAGACTGAATCATGATGAAACAACATTTCAAGGGATTTGCATCTAGCAAGGAGACCTGCAACACTAATCCAAACCTCCCAACAAAGAAAATTCCAGAAAGAGGTAGTTTTCACTTGCAAATACTATGAAACATTTAAAAATGAATGAAAGCCAAACCTTGTCAGGCTCTTCCAAAACACTCAGACGAAGGGAACACTTTCAAAGTCTTTATGAGGACAGCATGACCCTGACCGTAATGTCAGGCAAAGGCATCGCAAAGAAAGAAAACTGTAGGCCAATATTCCTGGTGAAGACAGAAGAAAAATCCTTCACAAAATGCTAGCTAATCAAACTGAGTAGCACATTAAAAAGATCACACACCATAACCAGGCAGTGTGTTTATCTTTGGAATGCGAAGGTAGTTTAACACATGAAAATCAGCTAATGTTATACAGCACACACGTCAGTAGAAAGATGGCTAAAAAATCATCAATAGTCACAAAAAGCATTTAATAAACTTTAACATTGTTTTGTGAAAAAAATAGTCAACAAACTAGGAGTAGAAGTAAATTTTACTCAACAGAATAAAGGTTATAAATGAAAAGTCCACATCATACTCAATAATGAAACAATTTCTATGCTAAATTCAAGAACAAGGCAAGGGACCTGCTCTCAACATTTCAATTCAGTACAGTACTAGAAGTGCTAGCCAGAAGATTTAGACAAGAAAAGTAAATGTGTCTGTCTGCAGGTCATGTGATATCATTTACATTATCCCTTAAAGTCTAAACACACAAAGGCACACACCTGCAGAGTTCAAACTGATAAATTCATTAGAGTTACTGACTACAAAATCCATACAAAAATCAGTTTCTTTTCTACCCATTATCAAGGAGCTCTCTGAAACTCTGAAATGTAAGTTTGGAAAACAACCCATTTACAATAGCATTAAACAGAATAAAATGCTTCACAGTAACATTAAGGCAATAAAAGTCTTTATGAGGTATAAGGATGAACACAGTTTAATTATTTCTTTATGACTTTGGAATAACATAAGGGTAATCTGCTATGGATTCATTATTTTACAAAGAATGCCTGTTTATTTTAAATCATTGTTTACTTAATTTGTATATGTTTGCAGTTCATATAGTTTACAATCATTTTGGGAAGTTGTTACATATACATATTACAACGTGTTTCTTTAATAAAATCTTTTTTTTTTTTTTGTGGCACCGGGGTTCAAACTCACAACCTTGCGCTTGCCAAGCAGGCACTTAGTCCACTGAGCTAGATCCCTAACCCTGTCTTTTTGAGACAGGGTCTCGCTGTGCAGTTCAGGCTGGCCTTGAGCTCACTTTGTAGCCCAGGCTGGTCTCAAACTCACAATGATCCTCCTGTCTCAGCCTCCCAAGGGATTATAGGCTGGGATTACAGGCCTGTGCCACCAGGCCTGGCCTTTAATAAAATCTTACACAGTAAAAGTTATTTAAAAGTTGATGAAAGAAGCCAAAGAAACAAACAAATAGAAAAATATATCATGTCCATGAGTTGCAAGATTTAATATCATTTAAATGTCTATACTCCTCGAGGGTTTCTACAGATTCAGTGCAATCCCTGTCAAAATCCCAATGAAAAAAACAGAAATTTAAAAAGTTCTAGAGTTTATATGGACCCATCTAGACAGCCAAATAATTTTAAGAAAGAACACTATCTGTGACATCGCATGTTCTGATTTTAAAATATACAAAAAGCTACAGAAACTAAACCTGTACGCTTCTGACATAAAAGCATGTAGACTCGCAAAACAGCAAAGAAAGCTCAGTGGTTAACCCAGGTCAACTGAAACTAAACAGGGTCTCTTTACTAAACAGGGCTGCAAGAGCCAGGTATCTATAAGGAAAGGAATGGGACAGAGCCTTACACACAAACACACATCAAAAACAACTCAAAACGCAACCAAACGCTTAAACATAAAACCCGGAAGTGTAAAAGTTATAGAAGTAAACATAGTAGAAAGCCCACGTAGCTTTTATCCTGGCAATGTATAGAGCATTAAAAGCATAGGCCACAAAAGTTAAAACAGACACGTGGGACCATGTCGAACTTAACAGCTTTGGCACAGCAAGGAAAACAACACAAGGAGGACGCTGCCCATGGAACCTAAGAAAATACCTGCAAGCCCTCTATCTGATAAGATGTTAATTTCCAAAAGACATGAGGGACTCTTACAATAGTAAAACTCAAAAACCTGCTAACCTGTTTTTAAAAAATTAGCTAAAGCTTTCGCCAAACTCTTCTGGAGAGCCACGCCAATGGTCATCACATCTATAAAAGGACACCGGCGTCATAATCAGAGGAATGCAAATCAAACCCACGAGCCACACTGAGGTATCGCCTCACAGCTACGAGATGGCGGCTCTCGACAAGAAACTTCTCCGGACACACGTTCGCAAGAAACACAGGAAAATCTGAACCCTTGCTCACTGTTGGTGAACTTTTTTATTTTATTCTATTTTATTTTATTTATTTATTTTTTGTCTTTTTGAGACAGGGTCTCACTATGCAGTTCAGGCTGGTCTTGAGCTCACTTTGTAGCCCAGGCTGGTCTCAAACTCACAATGATCCTCCTGCCTCAGTCTGCCAAGTGCTGGGATTACAGGTGCGCGCCACCACGCCCTGCGAAAGTTAGCAAACTGTTAGAATAAATGCTCACTTTTGTTTGTTTGTTTGTTTTGTTTTGCCTTTTTTTCTTTTTGGTACTGGAGATCAAACTCACCACCTCGCACTTGCCAGGCAGGCGCTTATGGTGCTGAGCTAGATCTCCAGCTTCCTCAAAATTTTAAAAGCAGAGCTATCACATATATCATCAGCAGTACCACTTCAGGGTTTTATCCCAGTGAACTGAAATAAACTTGAAGTGATATTAACACTCTCAGAGGCACAGCCACATACAATAGGAAGAAAGGGAAGTCCCCGTGTGTCCATGACTGGGGAATGAGTCAGGAAAATGTAATATACACATGCTACAGAGTATTATTCAGCCTTCAGAACAAAGAAAAACTTTCCATCTGAGACAAGATGGAAGACTCTTGAGGTCATGATGCCCAGCAAAGTCAGTCAGTCACAGAAAGACAAACACAGTATGATTCCAATTACTGTAGTAACCAAGTCCTCAGCCTCACAGAAGCAGATAGCACAACAGCGACTGTAGGGGCAGGGAGGAGACACGAGGAACTGCTGTGGAGGTGGCGTAAAGTCTCATCTGTGCAAGATGAGTAATTCTCCCTGTCTCACCCTAGTGAACAACACTGTACCACACCCATTAACAAGGTAGATCTCATGTTAAGTGTTCTTATCACAACAAAAAATTTTAGCAAATAATTCCTGGTAGGCAATTCTCCCTTCAGACCATCCACACTGCATATGCACCTACAACTTGGTAACTTTTCAAGTTACTGCTCCATTTAGAACAGTAAAACATCTGTCAAAATGAGCTCGCTTTATTTTAACTGAAACAATTGGCTTATTATCTGAACCATTTGCACAGCTATTACTTGGAAACATAATTTAGATTTTTGGTTTTCTTCTCAGGAGAATTTGGCACATGAAGAAATAAACAGTAAGCTCCACCAAGATGAAACATCAT
Organism: Cuniculus paca; assembly: GCA_004365215.1. NCBI lineage: Eukaryota > Metazoa > Chordata > Mammalia > Rodentia > Cuniculidae > Cuniculus > Cuniculus paca. The sequence continues at coordinate 92,838 of RJWT010000009.1, forward strand.
TGAATACAGCTCTTAAGAATTTCAACTTTTGAAATTAGAAAATTAAAATGGGTCTACTTCTTTATTCACCCTTTCTCCTATGAAACAGAAAGAAAAGTTTAATTCTTTGGGCACCAGATTTTTTTTTTAAAGCATAAAAATAAAAGAACAACTAGATAGGGGTGCTGAGTTGAGGTGCATTCTCATTTTTCTTTTCAGTCGTTCGTCATAGACAACCTGAGTATGTTACGAAAGATCCTGTGGAAGGGAAAACTTGAGAAGGTTAAGCTCCTTTTCAGATTCTCCCACAAAACGGGAGGCCTTGTTATCCAACTCTCTTGGGGTTAGTCTTCAATGGGAGAGGGAGAGAGACAAGAGCAGGACAAGCAGGAAGGCAGACCGCTTGTCAGTGGAGGAGTATCAGAGAGGCTTGCTCCCTCCTTAAAAGTTTGAAGCTAACAACTGACAACAATTTTCTTGTATATCTGCCCCCCCATTGAAAGTTCTTGCAGAAAAATCTAAAATTAAAAAAAAATGAAGGATATTGCATTGTATTTTAAAACAATTTAGGAGCTTCAATGTCACAAAAAATATACAGCATATATCTTAAATAAAATCAGGTAGTATTTGCATATAGCCCACTTAATCCCCCTATATATTTAATCTCTAGATTAGGTTTAATGAATATTACAATATACTCTGTAAAGAGCTGTTATGTTGTACTGTTTTGTGTCCACCAAAAAATTTGTACGTGTTCAGTACAGACACAATTTCCCTCCACGTATTTTGATTTATGGTTGTTTGAATCCTTTTAGGTGGAATCCATGAATATGCAGGGCCAAGCCCATCAAAACACTGTTAAGTAGATAAAAATATGTATCAAAGAATGGAGATTTTAGTATAGTCATGCATCACCCACTGGCATATCACCAATGATGGACCATATATACGATGGTGCCCCTAAGATCAGACAGGAGCTGAAAAATCTATCACCTAAAACATTGCTACATTGTAATGGCTTTGGGTAACACTTGACTCACTTATTTGTAATGATGTCACACACTTTCTATTTTAAAGTGTATTCCTCCTACTTACTAGAAAGAATAACTGTAAAGTTAGCCTGAGATGAGCCTTTGGGAGGTCTCTGGAGGACATCACTGTGGTCACAGGAAGTGACAGCCCCCGGGTCACTGTCTCTGCAGACTTTTCCGAGGGAAAGGATGTGGAGAAGGAGGGCGGTGATGATGAGATGTAATGACAAAACAAAGTCAGTTAAAGAAAATAAAAGCCTGTAAGGTAAAAGTGTCACAGTCAACTAAAGTCCATCTGACACTGAAGGAAGAAAAACTATTCTCTATAAATGCAGTGCAGCCTGGGAGCCCAGTGTTTCTGAAGCCAGGGCCGCCTGCAGGGGGCCAGGGCCTTCGTACCCCTCCTGGCGCTCTGACTCGCACACCTCCCAGCCCGCAGGCTGCATCGCTGCGTCCTTCGCATCTTACTTTTACTGCACTGCTTCCACGTTGGGTAGGTCCAGACACACAAACAGTTATGACTGCTCAATATTTCATAAAGCAACACGCTGTGCAGTTTGGAATTCAGGAGCAATGGTGCACAGCCTGGAGGTATAGTGGGCTACACCACCCACGTTTGTGTTAAGGCCACTCTATGATTTTCACACAACGAGAAACTTAGCTAAGAACAGGTCCTCGTCATTAAGCAATGCGTGGCTGTGCATATATCCAAAAAAAAGATTGGATCTAGCACATGCTGTACAAAGAACTCCTATCAATAAAAAAAGCAATTTTATAGTGTACAAATGCTTGAAAAATCACTTTGCAAAAAGGGACAGCTAAAAGTCCAATATACATATAGCAAGATGTCAGCAACATTAATCATCCAGGAAGTTAAAATTAAAACCACAATCCGATCTCACGACATTCACACCAGATGGCTAAAATTAAAATGACTGCAAAACTATCAAGTTGGGACGAGGTTGTGCAGTCACAGAGACGCTCATTCACCACTGATGGTAGCATAACCGGAAAACCATGTCTTCTGAAGTTATATACCTCATGATACAACAATTTTACTCTGGAGTATGTGCTCAACAGATAGAAATGCTTATGCCCACCAAAGTGTATGGATAGAGAGCTGATGATCCCTTTAATCACAGAGGCCCAATCTGGAGACACTGAACACTCACAGCCATCCTGATTCAACAGCGGAACCCCACCTGAGCAGCTGGAATGCACCCCAAGTTTAGCAAAAACCCCTATTCTTTAGTGTCACACGGAGGACTTCACTAACAAAGAACCAAACATCCCTCAATGTCCTGGACAAGACCCTTTGATGTCCCTCTTACCAATGCCACCTTTTACCAGTGCCATGCCTGGACACAGACCTCCAACTCGCCTCTGACTCATAAAGGAGTGGCTGAACTGTTTGTTCATCTCCACTGCCCATTTTGAACTAAACGGTGACCAGCTGACCTAGACCGCAGGCCCTCCAAAGTTCTCTTGCTCCCAAGGGCAAACCATCACTGGAAGTGGAATAAACTGTCAGTCCTGGGCCCTCCCAAGAATCCACTTACAGCAAAGAGAATCTACCCAGCAACCACCTTCATCCACTCTCCCACCCTCACTTCCTTCCAGCCTCAGCTGTTCTGACAAAAGCAAAGATCTCTGCTACCTCCAAGAGGCTTAGCGATCTCTCGGCTGGAGCATCTGTCCTATGGCAACAGCCCTTGCATGGAAAGCCCTCCCCTAAACTTGGAGCTTTGCATGTGACAGTAAGATGGGTGAACGTGTAACAAGTTCACAATGAAGCACTACGCAGACAGAGCAGAGCAGAATCCATCGCTCCATCCAGAGCAGGAATGAAGACTCACAGAAAGGATACTGAGTGATGAATGTTGGTGAGGACGCAGGGAGAAAGGAGCCCTTCTAAATTGTTAGTGGGAATATAAGTACTACAACTGCTATGGAAACCAGTATGGAGATTCCTCAGGAAAATAAAACTAGAAATTCTACTTGACCTAGCTCTTCCTCTTCTAGGTATCTTCCCAAAGGCATTAAAAAGATCATATTACAGCGATATACACATACCCATGTTTACAGTAGCAGAATTCACAGTTGCTAAATCTTAAAAGCAGCCTATATGTCCATGAACAGGTGAAAGGATAAAGAAAATGTGTATTTATACACAATGGAGTACTACTCTGCCATAAAAAAGTATACTGGAGTCATTGTAGGAAAATAGATGCATCTTGAGATCATAATATTAAGTGAAATAGATCAGGTTCATAATGTTTAATACCACATGGCTTCTCTATTATGAAAAACCAAAACTAGAAATAAAGAGCAAAATAAATAATAAATACTAGGAAATAGATATTTCACAAATGAGAAGGGGAACAAGAGATGGAAGAGAGTGTAAAATAATTGAGATGTCTTACATGCATGGACCAACTGACCATGAAGTATGTAATCATTGTGAACTGCAAATATGTACTAATACAAACTGGAAAATAAAAGTACATCTATTGTTATCCTTCCATATGAAGGTCGAGAATAGGCAAGTCCAATCTAAGGTAATAAAAATGAAAAGTGACTATTTAGCTTTTGAATGAGCTACTGGGATATGTTTTCAGGGATATTTCTAGAGTACTAAAAATTGTCTGTGTCATTGAGCAGCAGATTCATGAAGGACACGTAGCCACTGCATCATACCATCTTGGTCTGCATACTGTATCTTGCTAAATGTTACAGCTCCACTGTAAAGAAAATGAAAAATTAGGTAGGCACATTTTGGCAACACCTTGCTCATCAAAATCCATTAACCAAAAAGCAACAGCCACCAGTTGAGTAATTTACAAGCTTACATACACTGTGTGTTTCACAGTTAAAATTACAATAGTAATGTTCCGATTCTTAGGCTGGGTATATAAATTTTTATTTTATTATTTTTCTTTGAACCAAACATCATCATTATATATTTTTTCTGTATGAGTTTACACTGAGTTTAAATTATCAGGGTATCTTTTTGCGACTTCCTAAACTATGAACGAAAGACAAGATTTCCTCTGCATCTAGCAGGAAAAACATGCAGTTCTTTTGGCGTGGGGATTACACTCCCGGATTCTGGAGAGAGATTAACGGAACTTGAACTCTAGTTTACCACTGCCTGAGAGGGGAGCGTCAGACACAAACTGCGCCTCTGCTCATCTGGAAACAGGGAAAGCGAAGCTGGAATACCGCCTCTTCACAAAGGCCTGAGTCCAGGATTAAATAAGGTGATACAACAGCTTAGAATACCTAATCTTTGTGCCATGCATAATTCACAGAGGCCTATTTTGTGTCATATGCAGAGGAAGAGAAATTTATGTTCCAAAAGTCAGAAGAATGACTGGGTTCCAACTAGTTGAAAGTTCTCAGTATGTGGCTCCATTAAGCAAATACACAGAATACCCTAATTTCTCACACAGACACCTGAGTAAGATACACGGAGTCATTCTCTTATTTCCCAAATCCCTACTCTAATTCCACAGCTCTCTAAAAAGCGACACAACTCAATTTAAAAGGACATAATTTCCTCACCACTACAACCCTGAACTTTCAGAGCAGGAATTAAGCAAGAGCCAGAGCAGAAGCTGAGAGCTGGAATGAGTCCCTGCAGCCTGCAGCCCTGCTACGAAGCACCCGAGGGCCACTGCAGGGGAAAGCGACTCCCACTCTGTCAGGAGCCTAAGGAGCCAAGGGAAACCCTGAGGGCCGAGGGCCACCTCTGACGCCTCATCTGTTTTTCTCTCGCCACTTTTCACAGCTTCTCTTTACCTAAACTCTTAGGGTGAAGTCACTTGTAGTGCAGACATGAGAAAAAGGATCCCTTTTGAAGAATTAATCACCTTCCCTAATGCGGCTACGGCCCGCAGCTCTGAACAAGGAGAGGAGGGCTCCGCACACCTCACTCCACGGTGCAGCAGCGAGCAGGAAAGGCCGGGTGCCAAGAGCCCCGTGCGAAATGAGTAGAAGCAAGCCCTTTTTTGCCCACACCGGATGTCACTTTTGTTTGGATAAACCGGGTTCGGGACTTGATTATAAGTTGTCCCTTCCAGCACGCCCATGCAAAGCTGCTCTGTGCAGGAGCAAATGTCACCCTTCCGGTCACCTCCGGATGGCAAAACGTCCCCGGACACACTCAGTACCACAGCGCACCATTCTTCCAATGGCAGGATACGCAGTCCAGGCAGGGACCAAAACTGAGCTGGATTCGGGGAAGATGCTGGCTTTTCTCTGGCTGTCAGCTCACCATTCCAACCCTCAGAGCAAGCTCGCTGCAGCCTACACTTTCCAGAGGTGTCACTGCCTTCCGGGTCAGTAGTGGCAAACCTTTGGCACGCGTGCCACAGCAGGCTGTTTGTACCACTGAGAGCCCTAAAAATTTCGCCTTCCCTGCCAGACCCTTCCAGACAAAGCGCCTTCATTCTACACTCCAACCTGATGTTCCTTCCCTGAGCTTTGTCCTCCGTCAGGGCCTAGTGCTCTCTTCTGCAGTCCACACCTGAGTCACACGAATTACTTGAGCATGCACCTCCCTGGCACGGGCATCCTCCCCACGCCGCCCTTTTCCTTGGGTCCCGTGCTTTAGGCTGCAGTCTCTGCCTGGCTTGGCTTCCCCAAGGGGAATCAGACAGCACCCTGCTACATGCCCCCCACTGCCCAACCCAGGGGACAGACAGGACTCTGCCTGTGTGGCCCTCTTCTCAGGTTTGTGGAAAGGAAACACACTTTCCTCCCGCCTGCAGGGCTGGCAGTGTGGAGAACACCACGGACTCTCAGAACCTCCTCCAGACAGCGACTCCACCGAGGTCGATGCTGAGCCAAAGGTCACCATGCCAATGCGCGGCCACCTCTGTTGCATGACATGTGTCAGAAGTCTGACTCCTCCCTGTCATCTAAAGATTCCTGCACCTATTGTGTCACTGTTGGCCTGTGGGACCTCAGCCACGACTGAGAAAGAGCTCCACTTCAACTTTCTGACACATTACTTAACTGCTTTTAGTGGTGATTTCTTACAGACAATGTAGATACTGCTGATATATTAAGTACATGTATTGACAACGTAATTAATATATAAATGTTAACAATCATGGAAAACTAAGTCATTGGATCAGTCCATTTTGTGTTGCTATAACAAACTACTTGAGGTTTTATAAAACAAAGAGGTTTACATAGCTGACAGCTCTGGTGTCTAAGGGCACAACACCAACATCATGGCCCTGAGACTACATAAAAAGTTGGGTAGAAAAAACAGAAAAAGAACGAGCCACATACAGCAGGAGCCGACCTCATCTCACAAGATCTAGTGCACGTTGCAAGGCTAGTAATAATTCCATTTCTCTTAAAGGTTCTAAAACGAGCGCAAAACACTTCCAAACATACAAGGTTATGACAGATAAAGCCAGGGAGACCTTTTAAAGCAGATATTCAAGATGTTTCACATGAGCTGATATTCAAGAGTTATGGGCCTTATCAAATTACTATTTTTAGAACTTGTTGGTACATTAAAGTTCTTGATCCTAGTTAGTAAATCCATCCCTATTTGGTCATTTCTTCAGAGACTTCCAGAAAGCCTGTCAAAACCTATCCTCAGTTGCTAAGATACGGAATCAACCTAAATGTCCATAACAGACAAACTGATGAAGAAAATGTGGTATGCATACAAAATGGAATATTACTGAACCACTAAAAAGCATGATGGATGGATCTGGGGGACATGGAGTTAACTGAAAAAGGTCCAATTCTGCATGTTCTTTCTGATATATGGATGTCGAAAAATTCATTTTAGTGTACAATAATGACTACTAGTTGTTGAGAAGGGGAAGATCAGGGGAAAATGTGGAAGTGTAAATAATAGGTACCAAACACAATTAGGTATAGAAGTAGTAAGTCCCAGTGTTCTATGGGACAGAGGGGAAGGGAGCCTGTAGTACACAATAAGCTCTTATATATTTTCTAATAAGTAGAAGAAAGGCTCTTGGAGGCTTCAAACATAATGACAGAAAGAGATGGAAACATTAATATGATATTTGATCCTTGCACATTTAATTAATTTGTTAGTCAAATTAAAAAAAAACTGTTTTGGGAAATGGAAATGTTAACTACCCAGATTTGGTCATTATCCAATTATCAGATGGCATCCCATAAAATTTATAAGATAACTTTTTAAAAACTATTCTGATCTCTGATAACATCATGTAAAAGGTCACAGTTTTACATCCTAGGAATTCTATTTGTTTCCCTGAAAGATCACAATACCAATTTTATCTGCTATCCATAGAAAATCTTATGATGGTTAATATAATACCTTTTCAAGTAAGTTTTCTCTCCTGAAATTTCACACACTAGTGAAAGATAACTGTGCAATACTGCTTAGGGATCACTACCAAAGGCCGACTAAGGTTATGAAAGAAAATTTGACATTCTACTCATTACACTCCCAGAACTCATGGAGAACAATGAACCACAATTAAAACCTGCACAGGCCTTTCAGATATGTTACGTTTGCAAAACTGAGACTTCAGTGGCATACTTTATATTCTACTTGCCAAAGGACTTTGACACCTCAGCTGTTTGACTCGTATATTTTACCCTGCATCCACGCCCTAATTAAACATCGAGGTTAGAAGGTGCTGATATGCTGATACCACATGAAACCTCTCATCACATTTCTCAACCTAATGTGGTTTTGAGAAAAATAATCGTTAATCTGATTTTCTTCTACCATTGTGAACCTCATGTCCAAATTCTAAGAAGATATACAATGCTACTCAGTGTTACACTTTCCACTCGTCCAAGAGGCACGGACATGGTGAAATCCCTGTGCAACTGTCCTTTCTTGCATAGCCAATGCTCCTTCTCTCCTATTACCTTTTCATTGGCTTAGAACCGTACTTTACTAAGGCCCATCTGCTAGAAACCTTTCCAATGACCTTACAATTCCTCCATGGCCAACTTTTCTGCTTTCTTTTCCATCAAGAGTCTTCAAACAAATTTTAATATTTGCCTCTCTCATTTCTTCTCTTTGCAAGAACTTTTGAATCCAATCCATTAAGGCTTTTGTAAGTACCGTCCATAGAAACAAGTCTTGGCAAGGTAAACTATGTCATCAAGCTCAAAGGCCTATTTCCTCAAAAGGCTCTTGTCCTCAGACATAAAAACAGCCCCTGATACCGCTGATCAATAAAAGATTTTCCTAACTTCACAGAGATCCAAGTACAAGACATCCATCACATTGCAATCCTGGCTGTTCTTCACTTCTTCAAACTTACTCCCAATCGCTTCTCAGTGACCTCACCTATTCTCATATTTTACAGCTCTCAAATTTGTACCTGTAGCCAAGACTAGTTCCCAGAACTTCTGGCTCTGTAATCAACAATCAATTAACATTTCCTCTTTGATGTCTAATGGACATTTCAAACTCAACATGTGAGAACTAAACTCCTCACTTCCCCTTAGTCCTACCTACTCTGACTGCCATAGAGTTCAGGAACTTCTCTTTCAGGTACACCTCCGGGGATCTGTTTGAATATATGCAGTATGAAGAGCAAATTAATATACTGTTTCCTAACAATGGTAGCTTAGAATGAGCTCTTATTTACCAAACTTCCATCAGCAGGTAATGCCCAGATTAAACACTACTAATTAAACTAATGAGGTCCTTTTATGTGGTGGAACACATGTCTACATAAAGGGAGACTAGAAAAGGGTGCTGTTTGACAGTAATAGTCTGCTATTTTAAAAGAACATCAGCAAATTTTAGTGAAAGCTACAAGCAAGCCCAAAATGTCATTTGAAAATGATAAAAATAAAAAGACTGAATGACAATGAAGATGAAACGTGTTGCCATTATTGAAGTTCAATAAAACAAACATAAAGAGTAGCAAGAAGATTCCTGAGAAACTTGGAGGGGGAACTGAAAGTCCTAAGTTTGAGTGTGAGATCTACCATGGGTGGGGCACTGCCTTAGGAAAGAGGCCTCCTCTGCCTCTTCAGATCTCAGGTTTTCTGACCTTCCAAACAGACAGGATGGATTCTGACATGCACATATGAGCAAAACAAGGGAACCTAAAATATTTGTGACTACGAACACTGTGATCCTCAGAAAGACGTACAAGCACCCTCCTCAAGGTCAGGTTTTCTTATAAACGAGAGAAGAGGCTCGCAAGGAGATCGAGCTGTTGGGAACAGAGGTCAGCACCCCAGGGAAAGTTACAGGAAGTGCAGAGCAGAACTGGAAAGAGAAAAGGCTGGCCGCAGGCAGCGAAGTAAACAATCGGATGTATATTGAGCCCCACAAATATGTTGAAACTGAAGAGTAACGGTTCTCAAAGTGAGGTTCACTGATCTTCGAGGTACCCAAGAATTTGTCAGGCAGTCTGCAGAGTCCAAAAACATTCATAATAATAACAACTACAATCTTCTTATGTGCTAAATGTGCACTAACGGTGCAAGAGCAATGGTGGATAAAACTAATGGTTCATTAGCACAAATCAAGAAAACAGTATCATACGTACTAAGTGTCCATGTATTCTTTACCTCCATATCCTAGCTGTAAAAACTAAACAAAATACTTACAAGGCAATGAATGCTCCTAAGCAGTGTGCCTAAGAAAGTGATAAGGAAATGTTAATTTTACTAAACTTTGAGACTGAAGTCAGCATCTCCCTAGTATTTTATGTGACGAAATGGAGTGGATCCATACAGTGGGCGCACTGCGCACCAAAAGAGCGTGGCTGTTTCTGGAAAAGTGGACCCAAGGGACAGACTTACCCACTGAACAAGAAGAGCCCTCTTAAAGGGAACCACGGGAAAACCATGGTAGCTCAGAGGCCGCTATGTGGCATTTCTTTGTGTTCTTTTTTTTTTCAAAAGTGAAGGAAAACAGCCTGCAATTTTGACAAGATAACCACTCCAAGTATTTGTTGCCAATGACAAAATGTAACTTTCAAACAAAGATTGGAATCTTAGAAAAAATATTAGCCACCAATATTTGCACACTTTCTCTGAAGAGGTAGGAAATGATACTGGAGATGGATTTTTGTTTGATTGCTCTGTAATGAAATGTGTCAACATTTGGAAGATTTTCAAAATTCAGCAAATCAGTATTTTCCACATGTCCAATGCATGATGCTATAAGATCATTTTTGGACAAAGGAGGCCCGTGGATGTGTGAGACAGAACAGTGAATTTTAATGATAACAGAGAACAAAATGCTCCCTGGTCTGATTTCAGAATTCACATTGCAGCTATCTCTTAAGGAACTATTAGTTGTTAACTTTTGGCATGACATTAAAGGAGAACATTCACAATTATGAAAAAGCTATTAAAATACTCTCCCTTTTTCCAATTATGTCTGCATGAGATCACATTTTCTTCTCATACTCAATCAAAACAATATATCACAATGAAGCAAATGCAGAAGCAGAAAGGAGAATCCTGCTGTCTTCCATGAAGCCAGCCACCACACTGATATGCAGTAACGTGAAACAACCCTTACCTTCTCATTAACTTGATTTTTGAAAATACAATAGACTTTGGTTTTTTTGTTTGTTTGTTTGTTTGTTTTGGTTTTTTTGGTACCAGGGGTCGAACTCATGACCACACACTTGCCAGGCAGGCACTTATGCCGCTGAGCTAAACCCCCAGCCCAATACAGCCGATTTTAATAAAATCAGTAGTTCGTGTTACTATTTAATAGCCACAGTTATTGTAAATATTTCTGTTTTGGCTCCGTAGTACTCAGGATCAAATCCAGGGTCTGTCTCGTGCTAGACAACCTCTCCATCACTGAGCTATACCATTAGCTCTTCAATGTTTTAATAAATAAATGCACTTAAAATTTGTTTCAGTTCACAAGAAGGCAATATCAACAGATGTACCCATGTGAAGCAAGCTCTTTGCAGCCTTCAAAATGTTTCAGATTATAAATGGGTCCTGAGGTCCACAATCTGAGGTCCCCCTCTGTACAGCACCAACAAATTGGAAAGAACAGGGTGGAGCTCTGGTTTGCAGGAAGGAACTACAGTGACAGACTCGAGGTGAAATAATCAAGGCCTGACAAACCCACAGCAGCACAGATAGGGAGAAACAGCCGAATGCAAAATTCACTGTGAGCGAGAACCACCAAGATGAGTCATGAGAGATGAGGAGAAAAACAACAGGGCACGCAAGAACTGGAGATGCTTCAGACGTCTCCTGTGAAAGGCTGGGTGCAGAACTGGGGAACAGGCATGGGGCGGCCAGGTTAGGGCTTTACATATTAACTTTAGAGTTCAACAGAAAATTAAAATAAGTGCCTAGAAATCATAAGAGCAAGAGATGAAGATATATGCATAACACAGACACAAACTGAAAACACTAAGAGGAAAAGTGATGAATGAAAGCCTAAAAGAACCAAGGATAACTATCTAGCAAAAGTCAGTATTTTAGGACAAAAAGAAGGAAGAGCCAAAGCAAGTGGCTAACCTGTTATAGTCTGAAAGGTGGAAAAAGAGCCCCAGAAGTCAGTAAAGTCTGGAAAACAAAGGTGGGACAGGTGAAACGTAATTGTTTCAGGATGTAGGAGATAGTGAACAGCCTTTGTCAAGTGAAAACAAGAACTTAAGAGGAAGTCATTAGATTTATTTAAGGGGAATAAAATAAGCATCTTTATTAAAAAGTGCAGTACTGACAAGAGTCAAAAGATAACAACAAGGGAATGATAAAGCGGTTCATATTCTTTCATCAGTAGCAACAAAAATGCGTGGCTTTTGTAATTAAGGAAATTCAAAAGAATGAAATACTGAAGCCAGCTTAAGAAACACCAGGTGTAGCATAAGGATCAGTGAGCACAGCAAGCGAGCTCCTAAAAGGAGACTAAAATTCATACACATTTCTCAGGTGCGAGACCCCGGTGTGTGAGCACTTGGGAAAAACAGACCAAGAAGAAAATGTAAAACCTGAGTGAGCAGCCGTGTGCTGGTGAGAAGAATGCTCCAGGAGGCAGAGGAGGAGACAGGGCCCAGGGTTTCAGAGAAAGGGTTTCTCCCAAGACAAGAGCAGAAGAGAGAAGCAAGAACACTGCCATAGGTAGCCAGAGTGCACAAAGCAAGGCTCTGTGAAAGCTCTAGCTTGGGGAACTTTAGAGTAAAGGTTAAACTCGTAAGCCAAGGCTAAAATGAGTAGAATAAAATACTGAACCCAGATGGAAAGAAAGCGGCAGAGCTACCCGTGGGCAAAGGATAAGACTGTAGAACCACGATGGAGACCCTGCCAAGACAAGACCAACACTCAAAATACACAACCGAAAACTCTTACTGAGAACATCTCCATGTGTAGAACTGAACCTTAAATATTATACCTGTTCAAGTAAATGAGAGCAGAAATTAAAGAGCACTGCGGTCAAATTTCAGATGATTTTGTGAGCCCTGCCCCTGGGGTCACTGAGATAAACATTAATGCAAGGATCACTTGTTAACCCGTCCGACGTTCCTACTGCATGCACTGTGCTCAAGAACTGGAAGAATCAACTTTCCTGAAGAATCATGAATCCCACTATTTTTTCCTTACACAAGGATTCATAAAGGTCATATGTTTCAAGTTATCTAACGTATTCTATTAGTGATTTAGTGTTTTATTTTTATTCCAATCAGAACTCTGGGAATATTTCGCACTTACATCATTTCTCAGAGGAGCGATTTGTACATAAATAAATTTGAGTAATTATCTTCATGCATTCTAAGTGTGCATTTCCATAAAAAGCCCATAGTAAGAGGACTCATTTACTATAAAAGGTCCTCAGATCTCTGCAGTGAGCAGTAACAGCCAGTGGCAGGATCATCTCGAGGACATAGGAGACTTTTGTAAACAGATCGACTCTTTGCTTCATTTCAAAAGTTACTCACCTACAAAACTGGGTACATCATGATTTATCAGACATAGAAAGAGAATTCTAAAGAACACATTTCAAGCCTTTACTGTCAAGGCACTAATATATTGAAGATCAATTTATGATTTTTCCATGTAATCATTTGCCCATATGATTTCATCTGATTTGGCAAGCACAAAAAGGAAAAATCATAAAAAGAATTTTGAGGAAGGCAGGGTATAAAAATATATATAAGCTCCTCATTGCAAGTATTTACAAACTAGTTAATACTAAGTGTATCTTAACTAAGAAACAGAAAACACCATCATGTAAAGAATTACATCTAATCAAGTTTCATCTACACAGTACAGACTTGGACCCTCGAAGACCAATGCATTCAACATTAATAGACCTTTGGGAAGACACAGAATTTTAAAAATTCTTAATTTCCTAGCAAGGGTTGAATTTGACTGTGTTCCTACCCAAGCTATGTTCAAGAACTCTGGTGACAGAGACCTTCACACAGAAATCCACTTTCTCTTTCCAGTGTCCATTAATTTGAACTCATCTCCCACATTTTTCTGGTCCTCGTTTTATAAGTTGGAATTATACCAAAAAAGTCTACCTCAGTCTGTATAACATCTTAAATTGCAGTTGATTACTCTTACTTCTTCAAAGAAAACAACCTGCAGTACAATTAATGAAACTAAAGCCCACAACATCCATGATTAATCAACCACAGTGATTCTCCAAGCAAACTTTTACATAATTATTACTGTCATAAACTAAAGCAACCAGAATTTAACAGCAATACTCCTGATGAATTACCCAACATGAGATGAACACTTTTTTTTCCATTTAAATGTTATATTTCTATTCATGTCCAAAGCATCAAAAGCTTAAACTGCTACGGCATGCCGTTAATTCACATCACTCATATTTCCAATTAAAACTTCTAATTATTTACAAAGTCTGGTTAGCCAAGGTAATATCTGAGATAAACCCTGAAGAACTAGTAAAGCTGGACAAAGTAAGGAGGAAGTTGTAAATAAATAATAGAAACAGAGAGCTATGTATAGCCTTTCTGACAAAGAGTGTAGTTTCACATTAAGTTTGGGAAATAAAGTAGGGAGACCCTACAAAATCAGGGTAGCATGCATATACTGGATTATCAGGCAATGTGGTGCTATTATGGGTTGCTGCACATAAGACTAATGAGCAGAATATGAGACAATACACTAAGATGGGTGAGAAGGAGCAAAGGAAACAGCAGGGCAGATATAACTAGAGAAATATTGGAACACATGCATTGATAATGATGGCAAGAGGAGATGCACGAAAGAAAAACCTAAGCATGATGATACTGGAGATCATTTTAAGAGAAGGAAAAGCAGGTTTCACTTAAGTTTCATGGCTGAGCAACTGGAATAGTGAGGATGCCAATTTGAAAAACTGAGAAGATAGTTGGAAAGGGAAGATCATTAATTTGATTGATTACAAAATAATAGCATACTGTTACAGTGGAATTCTTCAGTAGATAATAAGAAAATATACAAGCAAATATTTGCAAAATATCTAATCTTGATACACAGTAATACCATAGGCAATCCCCAAGAATATGTGTTTTATAGATTATCCAAATCTTTCTCCAATCACTCTCTTATCTTCTGGACAACACACTTGTCTTGAACATTTCTATGGGTTAGTAATAAACTGGAACTAAACTAAAGCCAATCTATTGTGTTGATGAATACAAGATGAAAGAATCAGAGTAAGAATATGACTAATATTTCAACAAGATCCTATGGCGTGGGTTATTCACAGTTTCATTCTTCTTATCATATGTAGAACTGAATTACGCAAATGCTCTCATTAAATAGTTCCATACCCCTGTGAAGGAGATAAAGAAATTTCCATAGAAAATATCAAACATATTTACATCTAAAAATTTTCAGTTTGTGAACACACAAAGCAAGACACATTTTTCCCAACCTCATACAGAACCAGAACACAAATGAAAAGTTAGTCCTATCATTTTAAAGATATCATGTCAACATTATGGTGAAAAACTACTTTAGAAGATACGATATATACAAGCCAACATGGCCATACACGAAGCAACAGCAAACTTCGTATCTCAAGGGCTTCTTCACCTGCTCAACCTGAAATATGAAATGAGCCCAAAATGAGGGAAATGAGATGAGATTTCAGACACAACTTGGAGATAAATTAGTTCCACTTATTGAAAGCTACCAGTTTTCTGAAATTCGGTCTTCTACAAAAGGCAGAAGTTCCCCAAGCTCATTGATGGCCAAAGGGGCAGCAATGTACTGAGACATCATACTGCCTGCAAAATTCAGCATCACAAGTGTTATTACACCTGTTAAGAGCAAAAATACAAACAGAAAATTTTTATTTTGTTTTTCTTGATGTCATTTGCTGAAATAGCTCTGATTTATTACTGTTATTCAATCAAGAATTCTGCAAGTACACTTCAGTATGTTCTAGTTTCATATGCAACATACAAATATAAATCTATATACTTACACCTTTTTCTTATTAATTATGATAGGCATTGATTAGATCATTTGCATTTATCACCCTGAAATCATTTATTTTCCCTTCAGAGGTATAGTAACCTGACATGCTTTTTCCTATTGGATAACATCAGAAAAGATAAAAGAATTTTTCTGGGTCTGAAAGCAATCTGATAATTCAAGCAATTTCAAGGAAAAATTCTTTCATGGAAGATTTTTAAATCCTTATTAGCACAAGATCAAGATATAGTTTATTTTATACAGTAGGACCTTTTGGGTCAATACATCAAAAGTAAAGGCAAACCTATTTAAATAAATGTATTAAAATAAAATTTGTAAAATGGTGATTCTTTCCATTTCATTTTGCTATAGGAAAATCATAACACCATAATGAAACAGCATGTTAGAATTACAGGATCCTAAAAATCTCACAAATTGAAATGACCTTCAGTATCAACATCTTCTCTATTCCCTCTCCAGTGCTCAAACCTTCTCTAAGGTTTGAGCTTACTAGTAAGTAATTATCTCACCTGCCTAAGCACCTCCAGTAACAGGAAACATTACTACCTCCCTTTATGATCACTTAAATCTTGGCAGGTCCCTATTAGAAAGTTATTCTTAATTTGAAGCCAAAATTATCACTTCTTATCACTTTTACTAATCAGTCCTGGTTTTAATCACTGTGTCAAGTCAAAATCCACCTTCTCATTCATATCACAGTTTTCAAAAGTTTAAAAACAACTTTCAGTCTTCAGTTTCTTCAGCTTTTCCTAATGTGATTTTAATTATTTCTATTGTTATTATTTCTGCCTTAAAAATACTGACTAGTACAGTGTGGAAATCTCTATATGCTTTGCTGATATTAAATAAAACAATATAGTTAATATCAAATTATTAAAACAAAGTACCAATTTCTTTCTTCAGTTCTACATGTACACACACAATGTTCGTTTGTGTTATGATTACAATGTCTAGTATTTTTCCAAATCCACTCTGCCATGCTCTGTTTTTTTCCAACCTTTACTATGTCTGAACCAAAACGTAATTTATACTTAATTCTTGTTACATCTAGTTTATCACTTTAGCCCTGCATGAGTATACAATTTTTTCTGACATATTCACAACATGTCCAGTATTACATATCTACAGTTCGGAAGTGTTGGCTCTCCATGGTGTTATTTTAGTCATAATACTGACTATGGTAAACCCATAATTCCACCAGGAAACATAATCCACGATAAGAATGTTACTCTAATTGCCTATTTGCTAACTCATCTATTTCTCCTTATACTGACCCCATATTTCTAAATATCATCCATAGGGGTTGTATAAGTTATTCTCCAGTAGCTTAATAAAATTCAGATGTAATGACTTAATACAAGCTGATCAAGGCCTTTGGGTCTTCACTCACTCTTTAAACCAATTTCCATTAGCTGTATATTTTGTGCTAGGCACTAATTTGTTCTCTGGTGACTGACTGAGTCAAATGAGACACTGTTCTCAAAGAGTTTGCAATATAGAGGAAAAACACTTTACAGCTGATGATTACCATAAAATATTTTAAACACGAGAGGCAGTTAGAGAACTGCAAAGGGACAGAATGGCATTATCTAATCAGATTAGCATAGCTAAGAAAGTGGGGCTGGCCAGGGCATGCCTGTAACCCCAGTACTTGGGAAGTTGAAGCTGGACAGTCATTGTAAGTTCGAGACCAGCCTGGGCTACAAAGTGAGCACATGGCCGGCCTGAACTGCATAAAGGAGACGCTGTGTCAAAAGGACAAAAATAAAAAAAAAAAAAAAAGAAAGCAAGCAAGCAAACAAGCAAGCAGGGCTATGAGCAAGGCTTAGTCATAGCATACTTGCCTAGCATGCCCAAGGCCCTTGGTTCCATCCACAGAACCTCCAAAATGATTAGCAAAAATTGCCTGACGCAGAGACTAGTATTTAGGCTTTAACCGAATTTGAGCCTGCATGTCATGAGATGGGTTAATGGTGGGCGTGTGAGCACCGTGGTCCTCACAGACCCAGGCTGGACACCAGGCTCAGGGCTCAGGGTGGGTAAACGCTCGCTATGGACATGAACTCGGGCAAAAGCACTGAGACAGGAGTTCAGACAGACAGTGAGCACTGACATTGTAGGTAAGGGAAGACATGCGTGTGGAGATGTGAGCCACGCGTGCATCTCAGGGCCCAGATGGAAATGGCACTGCTGGAGGTGCAGTGGTGAGCACCTCAGGATCCTCATTTGTGGATCCAGGAAATTCGAGCCGTGCACAGCAGGCTCTAGAGTCCCTTGCAGGACCCAGTATTGGAATGACCCAATGAGATTTAAGATTTGGAAAGTAGCCTGTTGGGTCAGTGAGGGGTAAGAATTGATGGAGGAAGGTAAGAAGCAGAGACATCATCAAAGAGGATGAGGAGAGCAATCAAAGCAAGATTCTTAAGGGAATAAAAATCAAAGAGAGATTTCAGAGCTGGTGAAGACTGAACTGACAAGGCTTGATGACTACGGAACTGGAGAAGCTCAGGCAGAAAGACAAGGTCTTGGCCAGGGATTCAGCTAAATGGCAAAGTGCCTGCCTGGCAAGCACAAGATTCTGAGTTTGTTCCCTGGTACCAAAAACAAAATTAAAAACAAAACAAAACAAAACAAAACAAAGAAAGAAAGAAAGAAAGAAAGAAAGAAAGAAAGAAAGAGAAAAAGAAAGAAAAAGAAAAAGGAAAATGAAAAGGAAAAGAAAAAGAAAAAGAAAAAGAAAAAGAAAAAAAAAAGAAAAAGAAAAGAAAGACAAGGTCTAGACCAGTGATGGCAAACTTTTTGGAGACAAGTGCCCAGACTATAACCTCAAACCTAGTTATTTATGGCAAAGCACTGCAATTAACCCTGAATACTGAAATTCTAGTTGAGAGAAAAACAACTGTTATTTTATGCTCAGCTGCTGGGTGACTCTGCTAGGTGCCAACAGAGAGGCTCTGCATGCCATCAGTTCGCCACCACCAGCCGGCTGGTCCCCAGGCTTTTGGTTTGGGCAGTAAAAGAGTTGGGGTTGTCCTCTGCTGAGAAAGAGTACACTGTGCTATGAGTGGTGGGGAGGGCTTCCGGATGTGGGTCTTTTCATGTTTTAATGAGCTCGAAATCACAGTAGGTCCGTCAGGACCCATGGTTGAGCCCACTTCAGACAAGTTTGAGTCAGACATAGAGACTTAGGAGCTAACAGTGACTGATGACAATTCCAGTCGTGGATTTGGGCCAAATCACTGAGTCAGAATAGAAAGTCAAAGGGAAGATTAGCATATTCAGATTAAAGACAAATGCAAACTATACATTTTGTAAAAGTAAGTGTGTCTAAGGATTTACCCAAAATACTTTTACTAATTTAAAATGTATTTATTTGTTAACCCATACTAATTTCCTACAAATTTTGGAAGCAAACTCATCAGGTACGTTGATGAGTACTCATCACTTACGTTGATGAGTACTCATCACTCACACATTGAAAAAAGAGAGAGAGAGAGAGGGAAATAATAACATCACTTTGTGGTTTTCTAGCATTTCAAAACAATGTGGATTTTAAAAATTGAAATGAAGAGGCCAGGAAAATTTTTGATCTGATCCTAGAAGACCAGAAGGCAGACTTCAGAAACAGGAACAGGTGAAAGGAAAGAGGGAAGAAAGAGAGGGAAATGATGAGGTGGAAGTAATCAAGACATGTTATATGCATGGAACAGTACACCAAAACCAAAGCTATTGTTCCGTATTATTAATATGCACAAATACTGTAACATTTTAAATATGATAGCATAAACTATCAAGGAACCCAAGTCCTTTATTTCTCAGGCATATTAAAACATGTTTCCTCTACTTATCATCTGTGGGGAAAACTGCTGCTAGAATCATAAAACAGGAAGACTTCAGTCTTGTTTCCCATAAAAATTAAGTGCTAGGTCTGTATAGCTCCATTGCTTCACCAAAGCTAATCAGAAAGAAGAAATGTAAGTATATCAAAATATCACGAGGCAGGAATTTAATGATATTGAAAAGTATTATTGTAATCTATAACAGACTTTTGAGTTTTGTAATCTCAAATACTCCTCTTAATCAAGATGTTTTATACCTCATTGATTCACAGATGTTGAACAGATTAGATCATTCTATAGCCATCAACAGTTTACATATTCATCCACGGCCATTGTTATAGCTGAGATTCTTAATTTGAGGGTCTAAAGAATCGATCATAATCAAAGATAATCCTAATATTCCGAGTTAATAAATCAGTGATAAGTTGGGCTTCTCAGTAAAATGCTCAAGAAATACACAACTCTTAATTCCCCAAGATTCATCTGCTCTTTAATAATCCAGATTTTTGGCAACATTACCATTCCAACTATTGATAAAACTTCATCTAGTCTCATAACTATAAAAAATAAATTTCAAATTACGGCAGAAGTTTCAAAGACAAAATTTCAATTAATTGTAAAACACATCCAAAACGCTGACATGGGCTTAACAGGTACATGTGGCTCCTCATACTCGAAGACTGAAGATTCCCCTACGCACCAAAGAGAAAGTTTATTGCTTTACTCTTCATCTGCGGAATCTGACTAAAAAAAGTTTTTCTTAGTAACTATCAACACCATGAATATCTAGAGTCTGGTTTTATATGTGAGATAATTTAATAGTGTAGTTGTGAAAAGAGAGAGAAAGTGCTGCGCAGCACTCTTGTAAAATACACGGTAATTCTAAGAAGTACTGCCCAGGTCTCCCTGATGATTGCCTGGAGACTTGAGGAGGATGGGGTCGGGGGGACCAGGTGAGGGAGCGGACAAGAGCCCTCTGCTTCCTCCACGGGAAACCTCCTGCTCCAAGACTGCAGATCCACACACAGGATCAGCGCAACTAAGGACACATGCTCAGCACACACAAGGCTAATCTCCAAGGCGCCTCAGACCTGGGAGCATGTCTTTTCCCTCGGGGGGACAGGGGTGCAATGCTCAGCAGCCTTATGTGAGATCGGCTGACACCCAACCGGGAAGACAACCAAGGAGAGACACAGGCACCGTTCAGGGCCACTGGGTCAGACAACACAATTTGGCCTGACACCAACCAGACTGCTGGATAAACAGCTGAACAAGACTATGAAAGGTAAATATCGGGAGCTCGCTCGATATGGAACTTTACTTCATGCTAGACTTTCCTCCCTCTGCGACACTATGTCCAAACCTTTAGCCTCACACATTCCTACAAAACACATCATTCCCAAAATATACCTCAATGTTTCCTGCAGGCACTTAGTAATGGTATTTGATGATGCTGCTGAAATATGGGGTGGTCTATGATCAATACAACATAGTACCAAATTTATTACATAAACACGTATTTTCTGAGAGTTGTGTGTATATTGTTAGATTGCTCTGTACGTTATTATCTGCTTTTATGCACCAGTGACATTAGCCCTTCCTATTAAAAAAAAATCCAAACTGTAAAACCTTATTTTGGGGGTATATTTAAATTAAATTGTTTTTTTACAAGGAACTTCACATTTAGTGATATGCTTTTTGAGAAATATCCTAATTTCCTAATGTAAATTCTTTACAAACAACTACTAAATACAGATTTGATCTACTAAGTGAATTTTCGTGTGTCAAACATCAATACAAACCAAATAGACCTCAAGATCATAGTTTAGCTACCAAATTCTTAAAGAATAATCATTTGGGATTATTTTTTAAAATCGACTTTTGGAACTAATATTTGCCGCAAACATGCAATCTCAGTGTCTAATTAAAGTAGCACATTTGGCACAAGAAAGCAATACGAACTTTTTTCTCATTTTGGAAATGACGAGCAAAATTACATAAACCCACAGCACAAATAAAATTTTATGAAACTATACCTTAAACACAGAGAACTGTCATTCTAAAATGTCCTCACCCTGTTGTTTTCTACCCATAAAAAAAAATGAGTACATAATCTGACATGAAAAATTTTGTGGATATGTTTTCATAAACCACCTTGCTTTTATAATAAAACCGCAGCAACATTTCTCTATATTAGAATATAAGACATGAAGAACGTACGATGGACATAGATACTGCTTCTTTTTCCCCTTCCCTTTCTTTGAAGACTTTTCTTTAGAATAAGCTTCTTCAACCCACAAAGAAATTAAAATAAAAACGGTGATTGCCAATAAAAACTTCATCTTGACAAATTAAATTTCGGGAGCTCGATCTACAAAAAAGAACAAGAGAATGTTTACATGAACGAAGCAAATGAGAAATATATGACTGTCCTTTTTAGGAACATAATATTTATTATCCGAAGGACAAATACATTTATATTTCAGATCTTCATTGCTAAATCCTATATATATCTGCACATTAGTATACATTAAACTCTCTTTTATATAGTAGTAGTAAAATCTCTTTTTATATAGTAGTAAAAGTCAGTTTAAATAATGGTGCAAAGAAAACAAGACTCCAATGAAGTATAAGAGGTCACTGTTATAAAATTTCTGACTCCAGGGTTATATAAAATTGTAAATTGATACTGAATTGGAGATATCAAAACATGCTTAGATACCAGAGCGATATTTAACACAGTTAAAATGCTTAACTCCAATGAAATACTGAAGTTATTTTTTTCTTTTAAAATGTCTATACTATTTTAATTTCATACATATATTATTTTTTCAAAAAAAACCTATTTCAGTATTAAATAACGGGCAGAGATAAAATAATTAGCATCAAAGAGGTTCAAACTCTAAATTCACTAACTTACACACACTAAATTTGCAAGCTGCCTTTGACCCCGCCCCGCCAGAGGTGCACGTTATCCCAGATTAATCTGTATCACGCACGAGCCTTTTGACCTTTCCCCCCTTGCGATGCTAACGTCTATCATCAAAATTACGACTGGGGAAATTCTAGGTTAGGGACCAAACGCCCTCCAATAATCTGCTTAGCTACATTTTAATAACAGCGTTCGTGCTCAAATAAGAATTCTCTTTTTGCCAGAATCTGCTGAAAAAAAACCGACTTTAAGCAACCCCTGCCGCACTGGGCGTCCGGGGACCCTCGGGCCGGCGCCCCGCCGCTCTCCGGTCTCCCGCACGGCCGGGCCGGGCATCTGCGGGCTCCGGGGGCAGCGGCCCACGGCGGGGTGCGCCCCGCGCCCCTTCCCCTTCCCCGTCCCCGACTCCGATCCCCGCTTTCCGATCCCTGTCCCGATCTCCGATCCCCGTCCCCGATCCCCGTCCCCAGCCCGGCCCCGGTCCGCCCAGGCCTTGGCCCCGGCCCGGCCCCCGTCCTTACCGCAGCGCCGCGCAGCCCTGGCGGCCGGGAGGCGGCGCCGCGCGACCCCACGCTGCCGCCGCGGAGCCTGCGCCGTGGCCGGGCCGGGCGGGGCTGCGGGGCTGCGGGGCTGCGGGGCTGCGGGGCTGCGGGGCTGCGGGGCTGCGGGGCTGCGGGGCTGCGGGGCTGCGGGGCTGCGGGGCTGCGGGGCTGCGGGGCGCGGTGTCGCCTCCCGGCCGAGCCCTGGGGCTGCGCGGCCCCGGCCCGCCCTGCGCCCCCCGCGACCCGGCCGTGCGCCCTGGCCCGGGCGCCGCTCCCCGAGACGCGGGCTCCTGTAAGCGGCTCCCTCGGGCCGCAGGCTCTGCAGGGCGCGCTTGGCCCGCCGCTCGCTGGGCTCAGATACACCCGCCGGGCCTCTGCGGAGAGCAGGGCCACTGCCTGAAGGCCTCGGTGGGGCCAGGGTAGGACTGGGGAGCTTGCAGATTTATGAAGGAGAATCGGACTGATAAGATGCACTTATTAATTAATTTCTGCGGAATATGCCATGTAAGGAAAGATAAGGTCATTAGTTTTCCTGTAACCACCTCACTGTTGAAATAAAGACTACGTTGCACCTGATTTTCAAGGGATACAGGCATTCCTAAGAGTTTGGAATAACGGGATCTTTGGATTCCTGTAATGAAGTAGACTTCTCCTCTTCCCAAATCGCATGCACGTATTTAGAAATACTTCCATGCTGGGGATGTCTACATTTGACTCGGTCACCTTTCGCAGCCTGGCCGCTGACTTCGCCATGCGTCTGTAGTCCATGGAGAATGAGGTCACTTATATGAACAGTGTGTCCCACTGTTGGAATGGATCTGTGGGTTGTTTTGCCCAAAGATTAGGAAATACGTTGAGAACCCTAAAAAGGGTCTAGGCCTGTGGAGTAGTGAGCACATGGTGATTGTTTCTACGAAGTCACCTGCTTATCTGTGAGGGAACTTCTAAAATGATGGCAAGAGACTCCTTCCCCACTTCGCTCAAGAACTGGCCCGCTTCTCTTTATCTCCATCCACTCTCCGCGATGTCGTCCACCCACGGTGATGACTCAGCTTTATTTCCCCAGCCTAGGCCTCTCTCCAAAACTCACCGCGCTGCGTATCCACAGGGATTCTCAGCAGTTCGGCTCACGTGTCTAGTGAATGCGCCAAGCCTAGCACGCCGCCGGACCTGCTCCGTGCTCCTCCCCAGGCTCCTCCACCCTCGGCCTCCTTCTCAGCCAACAGCTTCATGCTTCGCACTGCGCAGGTGTCCCAGGTTTCTCTTCCTCACCCCCCACAGCCATCCAGTCCTTGAAGAAGTCCTGTTTGCTCTGAAATTATATCCAGAATCCAGCTACTTTTATTTTTGGTTCAGTCAACCTGGGCGGAGCCACTATCATCTCTCATCTCGGAGTCGATTATCACAGTTGCTTTCCAGCTGCTCTGCTGCCTATCTGTTCCTCTCCCATGGCTCCCGGTCTCCTCGGCCACGCGGGCCAGAGGGGTCCCTTCCCAACGTGCCCTTCCCTATTGCGTCATTCCTCAACCAAACACCCAGAAGCGACCCCCCAGTGAGCCGACTAGCCAATGTGCACAGTGATCTGCAGCCCAGTTGTCAGCTACCTCCCCGCCCTGACTCTGGCTCCTCCCCTCTGCCCCCTGCCCGCTGGCTCCCGTTGCTCCGGTCCTGCCCCACTTCCCGTGTTGGCTCCAGCTGTTCCCTCTGCCGAGAAAGCTCTTCCCCAGGCCTCGGTTGGCCGGAGATCTCACACCCTCACATAGGCTTGCTGAGATGTCACCTTGGAGAGGTACTGAATGGCATTTAGAAGTGTGAACTCTCCCCATCCAAGGATTTCTGAGGCCTTTAACCCTCTTTTTCCTTTTCACGGTACTTGCTACTTTGTCTCACACAGTACACTTACAGTCTGTCGTTGCAGTGCTTTCCTAGCTAAAGTCTTAGCTCAGTGTCCATTGATGTTTCTCAGATTTTGCAAAGGTGGTGTCGAATGAATAAAAAGTAAATCTTGGCCTAGTTACTTAGCTCCTGTAAATTCTGTTTCCTTACCAGCAAAAAGAAAATACTAATGCACGATTTGATGAGTTGTTCTAGGAATGGAACAGGTTAATTGATGTCTGGTGTGGAGAAGAGAGGCTGCAAATAATTAACTTGTATTGCTGCTTCTCTTTGCTTAATGGGACCATAGACTTTGATTAATGAGACCACTGCATCAGTGTGATTTGCACCCCAGAGCCTATGCAGAAGTTTAATCCCTAAGGTCTTATGCTAATGACGTTAAGCAGGTAGACAAGTAATCCCAGCCTGGTTTTTAGATGTGAGGTCTTCGGGAAGTGACTGGCTTAGATCATTACAGTCTGACCCTGGTTTGAATCTTCATGGCTTTATAAGAAGCAGGAGGGGGATCACACAGACAGACACTGGACACGGGTGCTCCTGCTGTGACCTGAGCCAGTGGCGCAGCAAGAACTTGTGTTGTGCTCAGGTATTTAGTGATAGTAATGAAAAGTTGGCTAGTAAGAGTGCCCTATTATCCATTTCTGTCTAGTGTTTGGTTCTTTTCTTTGCATTTATGTTTGAAAAGTTTTGTAGGCCCATCTCAAAACACTGACTAGGAATCCTACTTTCCAAATATCTAGACCTAGCCTGATATATATATATATGAAAATATATTATATATATGAATATATATGTATGAATATATATGAATATATATATGAATATATATGTATGAATATATATGAATATATATTATATTTTATTTCATAAATCCTAAAAGCATATTAGATATTGCATGTTAGTTTAGGAAATCAAACACTGGAAGAAGAGAGATTTTTATTACAAATCATTTTTTAATATAATTACTTCCTACTCTTGCCACTGTCCAAATAACCTTAAAATGTCTTGTTTTTTATATGAATCTTACTTATTTTTAATGGGAGGCTGAAATGGAATATTGACGAGTTTTTTGTATCAAAATTTCAGTCCACTTACCGTTATAAGCAAAGATATCTGCAATAAAGGCATGTTGATTTAAATTACTTCTTTCATTGCTGAGACAAGCTACCCAGCACCCAAAGCTAAAGGAGGAAGGGTGTATTTCGCTCACAGTTTGTAGAGGTTTCAGTCCATACTCAGCTGGCTCCAAGGCAGGGAAGCTTCACAGAGGGGCATCACAGCAGAGAACAGTTTGTAGTGGGCAGACTGCAGCAAAAGTACAAGCAACAAGTGGCAGATGACATGTGACCACAGCAGCCCTCTTTTTGTCCCTTACATTTTATCCAGGCTATGTGATTTTAGGGTGGTAGCACTAACACTCAGTGTGGGGCACCCTTAATATTACCCCGAACTACACCAAACCAATCAGTGAACTAATTTAGTAAGCACGCACCCTAGATCCCAGCATCACTCTAGACCCAGCTACCTCTGTAAAGTCACGTCTATGACCACATGAGCCTCTAGGGGGACATCTAGTCACAAGCCATAATGCATGTCTGCCTGTTTCTGATGGTTTCTGCAATTCACCATATTTTTTTTCAAAGTAGATAATGGAAGTATAAATATAGATGAGAGGATTACAAGAAGATGATGAAAATAATGGGTCAGTTACTCAGTATCTTCTAAGCACTATTCACAATTTTAAAAACAGTAAGAATTTACATGAGCAACGTTGATGAGTAGGAACTTGCCAGCCTTTGGCTCTAGAACACCCCCCAAGGGTGCAAGACTTCTCTTTCCATCCCCGTGGAAGTGATGGACCCATAAGGAGGTGAGGCCAATCAGGATGGAGTGAGCTCGGGGGGGTGTGCTGCTGGAGGGAACATTGAGGTTCCCCTGTCTCTCTTCATCTCCTGGCTGTCGTGATGAACAGGCCCCTCTGCCAGGTGCTCCCCACCTGGTATACTTACTGCCTTGACACAGTGCCAGAGATATGGGGTGAGCAACTATGGGATGAGATCTTTCAAACCAATGGCTAAGATAAACCTCTCCTTCTTAGAAGTTCATTGCCTAAGGTACAGTTTTGTAGCAAGAGAAATCTAACACTTATTAAAACAATGCAAAAAATATTTGATAACCCAAGATCACTTTCACATGTTTTCTTGGTTCAGAAGTGTTGGCACATTTTATTCATCCCTGACAAACGACAACAAAAACACCTCTCATGTTATGCTTTTAAACCTTCAAGATTTGTTTGCAAGCTAGTCACATACCTATATGTGGCTCAGAAAGGGAAGTTAATGTATCCTACATAACAGAGTTGAAAGAGAAGGGGTGTAACATTAATATTGTGACAGGACATTCTTTAATGTCCTGTCACAATATTAAGGCTCCAGCTCCCTGGACTAGGGTGTTACTCAGTACTTTGTGTGAGACCCTGCACTTGAACCCCTGAGCACCCAAAGCTAACAAACAAAAGCCTGTGGGTGCAGTCGCACATAGGAGAGGGAAAGCAGATTGTGTTTAGATGTGGACATGCTTGTCTTGGCTACTTTTCTCTCATTGTTGAGACAAAATACCTGATGCCCAAAATGAAGGAAGGAAAAGTTTATTTAACTTACAGTTTGTGGAGGTTTCAGTCCATACTCAGCTGGCTCCAAGGCAGGAAGCATGGCTAAGGGGCAGCTGTTCATGGCAGCTGCAAGCACAAGAGCAAAAAGGGCAAAAAGGGAAAAGCATGCCTCCTTCCCTCCCTTATATTGTATGCTGGCTCCACCCCTGGGCAGGTGCAGCACTCACACTGTCAATCCTAGTGCTAGACAATGAACCAATCACAAATTCTAGATTCAGTTGCCTCCATGACTGCATGAGGCTTGGGGACCATCCAAATGCAAACCATAACATTCCACCCCTGAATCCCCAAAGACTCATGCACATCCTTTATGCAAAAGACATTTAGTCCACCTCCAAGAGTTGCCAAAGTCCTAACAGTTTCAGCATTGCTGAAAAATTCAAGTCCCAAATCTCCTCTGAGATCTAAGGTAAACTCTTAGATGTACAAGTGATAATAAAGTTAAACACTTCCAACATACAATGGTATAAAACAACCATTACCATTTAATATGGTACAAAGGGAATACAAAGGATTGGAACCAAAACAAGTCCAAAGTTCAGCAGGGTAAACATTAAGTTCTGGAGTTCTATGCTCAGCATCTGAAGCAATCTGGTTGTGAACTCTAAAAGGCTTGAGTGACTCCACCCCCATGACACTTCTGGTGGTTATAGGTCCCAGGACTTTTCTCTTAGGCCCATTCTGCTCCCTCCTTGCAACTTTCCTTAGATGATCCATGCTCTTGGCTTCTCCAAACTTCTGCGGTCTCCACTGCACCTTCAACTTCACACTCACAGCTTCATGCACTGCCCTCTCGGAGGCACAATGCTCGGCCTCCCAGGCCTTCTGAAATTGGGATGGAAGTCTTTTTAACCTCAAAACTGTTGCATTCAGTATGCACCTAAACCCAGCACCATGTAGATGATGCTGAGGTCTGCTGCCAGCTGGAGCAGAAGGCAGGCTTCCCTCTCTCTTGGCTGTAGAGGTCAAGTGCCTGGATCACTGAGCACTCTGAACCTGATTGTGAGGAACAAATTTTCTATGTCACTGCCTCTTATGGTTCATACATTGTGTCAACCTGAGAAGGTTAGAAGTTTAACTGAGAGACTCAGCAGGGAGCCAGGGTTCTTACTTTGTAAATATCCTCATCCTGTGCAAAGGAGGGCAAGGAAATTTTGTAAGTGCTACACCCACCCTGAAGGTTTAGGGGGGTGGCCTGTGTACAATTTGAGGGTAGAGGCTTGCGTTTTTGCTCTTTTGCTCTGGCTGCTGCCTTGAAGTGTTGCCCCAGTGCCATGCCACTGTGCTTTGGAGCCAGCTGATTATGGACTGAAACTACCAAGAACTGTAAGCTAAATAAACCTTTCCTTGCTTCACTTTGGGTGTCAGGTATTTGTCTCAGCAACGAGAAAAAGTAACCAAGACACTGCCATTTTGGAGCATGGTGCTCTGCAACTTTCTCCTCCAAGCAAAGTCTTTCACTTTTGCAGTTTTGGGGCTGCAAAGTGTGGAGACCCTCTGCTTCCCATAATGCCCCCAGGTTGTCTTTTTTATTTTTTTGTTCCTTCTCAGCACTCAAGGTTTCAGCTCTAGTTTTACAGTTCGCAGCTTTCTGGCCAAACTCACAATGTTTTAAATCATCCTGTTGGGCTCTTTGCTCTTGATTCACAACATAAATCTGGCTTAAATCCCCCCAAAATAACCATGCCACCACCTCAACATTTGATTGCCTTGAAATTTCTTGGGCCAGATTAATCAGTTCACCACCCTTAATCTTAGTCTCAGATAAGTCTCTGGACAGGAGCAAAATGCAGACAAACTTTCTGCCAAGATATAACACACATCATCTGGAGTCCAACAACCAGTGCAGTCCTTCTTCCAAGCAGAAACTTCCTGAGCCTGGTCTTTTCCAGCAGGATTTCTATCAGCTGTCTGGTCTCCTGATCTCTGACCAGAATCTCCTATACAGAACAGCCTAAGGCATTCCAGCACCACTCATTCATGCAACATATCTAAACCTTTCCAAACTCTTCCCACAAGCCATTTCCAAAGGTTCTTGAACCACATGGTCAAGTACAGTCACAGAAACAATCCCACTCCTTTGGTATGAAATTCTGTGTTGAGTACTTTTCTCCTTTTGCTGGGACAAAATACCTGATGCCCAAAATGAAACAAGGAAAGGTTTATTTAACTTAGAGTTTGTGAAGGTTTCAGTCTATACTCAGCTGGCTCCAAAGCAGGGTGGTGTGGCTGAGGGGCAGCCGTTCATGGCAGCTGCAAGCACAAGAGCAAAAAGAACAAAAAGAGCAAAGCACGCCTCCTTCCCTCTCTTATATTGTATGCTGGCTCCCCACCCCTGGGTGGATGAGCACTCACACTGCCAATCCCAGTGCTAGACAGTGCACCAATCACAAATATGAGACTCAGCTGCCTCCATGACTGCATTAGGCTTGGGAGACCATCCAAACACAAACCATAACAATGGTCATAAAGAATTCTAGCTGCAGATTAGAAGTGACCCAAATGGGCTGTTTTAGTAGTAGACCAGACTCTTCCAACTCCAGGTTGACCTTAAAGGTTAGCTAATAGGTTAATGCTTTTCACTTAAACATCTTTCTGTTCAAAAAAGATAATAAATATGCTAATGATTATTGGTATTAATTGCAGATGTGTGTAATGCATCATTTTCAAAATATTTTGCAAGTTACTTTAAATGTATTGTTTCCTCAACAACTTTGTGGGGTCAGTTCCACTCTTCTTTCCAAAGTCACTTTACTAGCATATTACAGACATATGTCTGCTTCCAAGTACACCCGCATTGGGAAACTAGGTCATCAAAATACTTTGTGACTGCAAAGAGTATATGCAAGAACATTTGATGATAACTGAGTAACAGTAATTTTCAACCTAAACACTGTATTAATTGTGATGGTCTGGTAAGATCAAGGAATATGAAATATGACCAAGATCTTCTTACATGTGAATTTGAGTGTGGTGCTCTGTCTCACTGAATTGAGGAAATGATTCAGAGCAAGCAAACCCTTGCCTTAGCATCTACCCTTCTGCCATCAAGCTTGCTCCCCCAGCGAGGACCTCTCTGTGGCTGGAAGTGTATGCACTTGAAATAAACTGCAAGGCTGCAGGGCTGGGATGCAGCTTGGCATAAACACTTGTCTCTCATATGCAAGACCCTGGGTTCCACCACAATTACAAACAGAACTCGTAATGCTTTGTCAAACTCTTCACTGGAGAAGTGCCCACATTACATGATGCAGCATTTAGATAAATTACACATACATCTGAAGTCCTTCGCAAAAAAAGAGAGAAAAAGAAATCAGAGAGAAAAAAAGAAAGGAAAAAAAAACATATTGTACTGTGTTTTAAGAATGTATCTTGAAAATAAACAAACATGTAGATTATTCAGTGTTGTGAAGGTTGATCCAATGTTATTTAAATCAAAATCCTAGATTATAAGAGTTTGCATACAAATAGATGTCACTAAGTGACTGTCACTCTCATCAGTTTCTGGGAGATGTGTATTCTTTTGTAGTTAGCATGTGACAGCTCATAGCTGTACATTTCTCTGAAGCAACACTGAAGGTTATGTGGCCGGAGGAGAGGACTAGTAACACAAGCCCAGTGATCTTGAGTCAGATAGAATCTCTTCCAAAAGCAGTTCTTAGCACATGTAGCAAAGTTTTAGTCTCCTCTTAAGGCAAGCTTAGAAACAGCCCTCAGTGTGGGGAAGGCCATGGTGTCTTCCAGCAGCCAGAGTCACACATCTTAAATGTTCACAGCTGTTGCTCTGTGCTCCAAAGCAGACTTACAACTGCAGTTGAACAAGCACTCCAGAAATCTATCTTTTGAAACTTGCCAACAATGCCAGTGTTAAGGTTTGTATCTAGGTGCCCCACCCCCAAGACTCATGTAGTCATGAAAGCAGCTGAATCTAGCGTTTGTGATTGACTCATTGTCTAGTGCTGGAATTCTTGGTGTGAGTTCTGCACCCGCCCAGGGCTGGAGCCAACATACAGTGTAAGGTTGGAATGGAGGTGTGTTTTTCCTCTTTGGTGCAGTTTGCTCTTGCTGCCTGCAGCCACCATGAATGGCTGCCCCTCAGCCACACCACCCTGCCTTAGAACCAGTTGAGTATGGACTAAAACCTCCATAACTGTAAGAAATAAACCTCTCCTTCCTTCACTTTGGGTGTCAGGTATTTTGTCTCTCAACAACCAGAGAAAAGTAACCAAGACAGTCAGTCTTGATTTTGTTATTATCTCCTGCTTTCAAGACCCAAGTACACAATTAATATCAGAGAAATATTCTCATATTACAATTTATTCCTCTTGGATTTTCAGCTGAACTAAGAATCGTGTATGGTATGCTCTATCAGGAAATTTGTCTTCATTTTATTTATATCCTGAGGCCTTGTGGGAGACTGAGATTAAGAGTGTCGACTAATTAATCTGGTGGAGGAAATTTTAAGGCAGACCAATGTTCAGACTGTGACCAGGGTACCATGGAAGATTTTAACCAGCTCTAAGTTGAGAATCAAGTCCAAAGGGCATTGCTAAGTGTGACATTTATCTTATGCATTAGTTCCAATAAATTGAACTGTACTTGTTTTCTAGCTTTTCTTTCATAAATTGATGAAGCTTAATATCTAGTTACTGTAAGTTTATAAAGGTAGTAATAATAAAGGTTAAAATAATACATCAAGAACAGTATTTTTAATGTAAGAAAATTACTAATTAAGATTAAAGAAATATCATGTAGCTGATTTTAAATTTAATTTTCTTTTAATGAACAGAGTTTTTGTTATCTAATATGGTTCTAACATACATAGGCAAGTGTCAGATAAAAATTTGTAAGAAACGTTTTTGACATATAAGTGTTACAAAGCAGGAGGAGGAAACATCAGATATTGTTAAGGTAATGTGGTTTAAGTTATCACATATTGATCACAAGTACTGTGATCTGCTCAGCCTCATATAGAACACTCAAGAAAGGTTTCTCAGAGGAAATCACTGGGATAAACCTTGCAATACAATTAGGAATGAGCAGATGCAAAGGTCTTTTGATACAGAGATTTTCATTCTGAATTCATAGATCATGATGCTCATGAACATTTAACTCAAGCACAAGACAAATAGGTACTTCAAACACTGTAGGTGTGGTCAGAGTACTGTAGGAAAGAAGATATGAAAAGATAAAGCTAGACAGTTAAATGAAGAACATTGAACACCATGCTAAAGAGTTTATTTTTTGTGTTCTCTGAAGACTATGAGAGCCATTAAAGAATGTTAAGGAGGAGAGGAAGTATGAGTAAACTTACCATTAGAAAGTATGACTAACAAAACCACATGATAATTTCTAATTATTTCAAATGTTAAAGAATTTCACTGCAATAAATTAAGCAAATCATGTAATGAATTTTCTCTGAGAATAAATCTGAAATGACCTTGCCATTCTTAAATAACAGGCCATCTTTATATCAGTTCTGTACTACATTAGGTCCTTTTTGTTACTTTAAAAAATAACTGAACAATTGGTTTAAAAGATTATTTATGGAATATTTTAAAAACTGAAATATCTGTACTAGTGAATCTGGTACAAAACTTGAGTATCACACAATCTTTATCCTTTCACCTGATAACTGGGTCTGTATTGATGCTGTTGTTAAAAAAGTTTGTACTTAACATAAGTAAACAAAATAATACATAAACTGCTAACAGGAATAGCTGCTCTGACTGTAATTATTATCAAGTAACATCCACCTCTACTGATGTATTATTATAATTATTATTATTCAGTTTTCCATTACCACGACAAAGTACCTGAGAAAAATAACTTAGAAGGAGCAAAGTTCTATTTTGGCTCACAGTTTTAGAGGTCGCAGTTGACGGTAACTGCCTGTTGCTTTGGGATTGCCTGCACCGGGAACTGTGGCAGAAATGTGTGGTCCAAGGACTGCTCACCTCATAATGATGGGAAATAAAGGCGTTGATCACTTTTTCCAAATAGACCCCACCTCTCTAAGATTCCACCATCTTCCAATAATGTCATGGGATGTGGACCAAGCCCCTAACCTAGGGACCTTTGGGGGACATTTCAGATCCAAACTGTAGCAATGGAACAAGAATGTTTGAGCCATCAGAAACTTGATTGAAGAACAAAAGGAAAGTACTTTTAAATGTAGAGAGGCCTGCATTGGGAGCACAAGGAGAAATTTTTCAGCATCTGTAGAGAATCTTTTACAAGTACTAATGAATCAAAGATGATTTCACCTGGGTGCAATGATACATGCCTGTAACCTCAGCTCCTTGGGGACCGAGGCAGAAGGGTTGCTGAGGCAGCTTGGGAAACCAATGGAGACCCTTCTAGAATTAAAATTTTAACTCAAGAAAGTGATGCAGCTTAGAGCTTCCTGGATTTAATCCCCAGTACCAAAATAAATAAACAAATTGGATTTCATCTATTTAATTTTAGAAGAAATCTACAATGAAGTCAGAAGGACTATTTAATATAAATATATGATCATGAATTTTAGGAGGTACCCAAGTAAATTACATATTTAAATGTCAAAAGGACAGCATATTTCTCTCGTATCTGATATAGAACATACATTTAAGAAAACAAACATATCAAAAAAAAACTTAGTCTATACCCCTTAGAAAATTATAATTTTCTTATTTTCATGTTTGTTTTGGCCAGTTATCAAAAGAAATACAAGAATTTCCGGAAAGAATTCTTCATTTATTTGCATTTCATTTTGGCTAGTATAATTCCTAGAGAAAATACATACCACTGATTTAGTTAATGCTTCCATTTGAAAACCAAGACCAAATATCTCAGTCAGACTCCACATAAGGAACAGTGTAACTCATGAAACAGCTAAACACAATACTGGCTTTATTAGGCTTGTGAAAGAGTATGTTTTAAAATTTGCAGTGGATGGCATTTACTACAATTCTAATGCTTTTGTTGTGCACACTTAAATGTTGCTTTAAAAAAATTTGTAACTACAAATGAGAATTGATCTAGAAGATGAAAAAGGCATGGAAGGAGGAAGTAGGCAAAAATTTAATAAGGTCAAAAGAAACTAGAATGTTCACATAAGCATAAAACTCAGTAAAGCTAATATTATTTCCATTGTTTTTGAAGCAATATATCTCATTTCATTGACAATGAAAAGTAGACAAATATACTTCAAAGAATAGGCCTTTTTATTCCCCAGTTCCTCTTCAAAAAAGAAATAGGCCTCTTCATTTTCACAATTAATCAGGATAATATTGTGCTGTCAGTAAATAGGACATGATTGATTTGACTGTTTTAGCTTGTCCAGATACAAAATAATACTTGTACAGCTCTTCAAATATACAAATAAAGAAGAATTTCTTTACCTTAGCTAATTCAAAGGTGAAGGTGTCGATTACTTGTAACAAAACAAAATATAAAAATGGCTAAACATTGCAAAATCTTTGCACATAAAGTGTATTAATTATGGGTTGAAGCCACTGCATTGTTGATTGAAAGATAAATGAAATAGATAGAGGGTCCAGGACTAATTTGACACTTATGCAATCATTCATTTTATGATAAAGCTGACTTTTTAAATCAGCATGAGAAAAATAAATTAATCCATAGTGGGTTTGGAAAAATTGATTCTATGCTTGGAGAAAATACTGAGTTAGAATCTCTGTCACAATGGCACTAAAATGAACTCTAGATAAATTAGAATCTGTTAAAAGAGTTAAAGAAAGAAAAAAAAAACCTTGGAAAAGTAGAAAGTATGATATGGAGGTGGTACACCTCCAAAGAGGTGATGTTCAGTTATCAGTTCCAAAGGAGTTACAGAATTAGACAAGGAGTAACTTTCAAGAAGGCCCATCACTAACCACAAAGTATGATGGATAAGAAAATCAGGCCCCATGAGCAGAATCAGGGATCCGTGAGGAATGTTCTCCTCAAGTTAGGAAGAGAGATCTAACAATATAGCCACAAGTCTTTCAGCACTGCTTGGAAACTGGCTAATATATGAGTTAGATAGAAAATATCCACCAAAAGCCTCGTATGTTTGAAAGTGAGCTTTTGGAAAGCGATTGGACGATGCAGGGAGTTATGCTGTCAGTGGACTGAGTTCATAGCTGAATGTGCTATAAGGATGTGGTATAACAGAAAATGCCTTCTCCCAAGCCACTACACTTGTTTCTTAGTTGCTTAGGTCATAGTTCCTGTTCCAGTTCCAGTTGCTCCTGTCTCTTTGAAACAGCTGGTCACTGTGATGCATAGCAGGTCACTGTGATGCATAGCAGGTCACTGTGATGCACACTGTATAAACCAGTCACCAATTGACAACTTGCTCTGCCTCTATGCTTCCTGCTTACTTATCCCATATAAGCCCTAGACCACCAGAGGTCAAGAAATGATAATCTTGGGATGATTTATGTGCCCTTCAACATGAATAAATCTGCCTCTAAATCCTAGGTGTCATTTCTGTGTTTCTGCTTGCCTCTGCATCTGGTGCATCAACAGGGAAGACCAACCAAGCTGACCTCTTTGGTCACTGGTTGTGGCCCTCATGGATGAAGCAAGGATTTCCTGATGGGAAGGCACACCCACAAGATTTCTCAAGTCCCCTCAGAGGTATGGAGGGGGACACTTGGCTTCCCATTAAAACAGCTCACATTGAACCCCAAAAGGAGGAGGACACAATCTATCTATCTGCCTGCCTGCCTGATTCCAGTAAGACCCCCCCAGGGGCACCCCAGTTAGTCTGTCAGTCCTGCTCATCTCAAGCAGAAGGGGAGTGAAAGCAACTCTTGTTAGCTAAAGACACCCCCAAAGGAAGAGGGGTTGGAATGTGGAACCTCTGAGTGCTTGCTGAATGAATGTGTGAGTGAATCAGACTCAATAAGCAAGAGGTTGCTCTGTCTGTGCACCAAGACTGGGAAACACTGGTCATGGTGGCTGATTGGGCCCTCATCTGTGGTTCTGTGGCCATCAACATATGGCACAACAGAGGCCTCTTCTTAGCTAAGTCACACCTAATTCCCTGTGGCGAGGGGTACAGCCAGGCAGGCATCTGAATGGTCTCTTTCTGAGATGCACCTGCCCTTGTCTGTTGTGCCATCGTTCAAGGGTACACAACATACACTGCAGGGAGATAGAATGGGTGCAAGCCAGAGTAAACCAGAGTCCTTGATGTTAAAATTGTTCATTGAGTTTGACTATAGAGTGAAAATAAAACCTCAAAAGCTCCATGCCTTTTGTGAACTTAAATGACCAAATCTTTGCCTGGACTGGCCATCTAGAGGGACCCTTGATGCTAAAATAGTCCATTGAGCATGGAACAGAGTGACGGAGCATGACAACCAAGGCCATCCTGACCAGTCTCCTTATATTCCTCAACCTGTGTCAGAGCCTCCCACCATTGCTCCTCACCTGTGTGTTGCATCTCAGAAAAAAAATGGAAAAAGAGGCTCATTGTTCCTGAGAATTCTACCTGGTCACCCTTGCCAGCCACCACAGTTGCTGCCAACACCTGTAGCTTCACTCTCTGCTCCCTACCATCTACCTCCAGCCAATTGAGCTGGGTCCAGCTAGTCATTGCCTGCATTCAGCCACAGGGCCCCCCCCACCCCCACCCCAGCTCTGGGCCTGATCATCGACCATGCCACCTCACTGTGACCTGCATTGCTATCAGATGTCATGGGAAGCACAAACAGGCATCCAGACACACATCAGCCTGATAGACTGTTAATCATCTTGGGCAAGATCTCCTAGCTGCCAATGCCACCACGATTGCCCTCCATATACATTGCCTCAGCCTTCTGCCGCCCACTGCCTGCTAGTACACCTGCCTGGACCTAATGAATGCTTTCTTCTGCCTTCAGTAGGCTCCTTTCAACCAGCCCCTCTTTGCAAAGACCTCAGTTCTGGACTCAAAGGTTAACTGATCTGGACTTAACCTGCCAGAGGTTCAAAAACTTGTTTACCCTATTTGGAGAAGATCACTGCACTTATGATTGATGTATAGAAAAGAAACTGCAAATTTCATGAGCTGCTGGCTTCTATAGAATCTGAATCCTTGAGTTCACAAAAACAATGATCTTACTCTGACTATCAGCTCCTGGGAGTGTCCAGTAGCCTACCTGTGCAAATACTTAGATCTGGTCACCAAGGGCTGCTCCCCCTCTTTGTCTCTGTGATCTAACACCCACTCTCCTTCTGATCAAGAAAGCTAACAAGCTCACCTTAGACATAACCTTCCAGGTGCCACATGCTGTACTGGACCATTACAGATGCTGAGTTTACAGATGAAAGTAGCTTTGTTAGAAATGAAGACCGACAGGCTAAATATGCTACAGTCACCTTGGACAAAGCTATTTTGGCCAAAGCTCTCCTGCTACTGCTTCCTGCTACAGTTTGGAAACCTGAAGCCTACAATGTCCCTCTGAGAAACCAGTTGCCTGAAACATCAACCCAAGCCCCCAGACCTAACCCCACCATATGTTCTACAAACTCGAGCAGCTGCACTGGCACCAGTAGCCCTGCAGCCAGCTCAGGCTCCAGCCCCAACTTCCCATCCCCTGCTCATGCTGAGAAGACCTTAAAAGTTTCTAGGCTCCTGCTGTAAAACAATCATCCCTAGCTATGGTCCACCCTTGATCATTGCCAGTGGCAACAGGCCTGCATTTGTAGCAGAGGTAACTGAAAAACTATGTTAAAAACTACATGTAACTTGGAACCTGTTAAAAGATTAGCTATATCTATGGACAATCCTACACACACATATAACCCAACTAGATATTAACTGCCTCTACAAGCTCCAGAAATTCAGCCTCAGATATGCAGGGAAATTTACCTGGACAGCTCCTCTGAGGCTTACTCTGAAGAGAATGCACACACAACTGAAACCTGAGGACATCAGTCATGGGCTTGCTCCATACCTATTCCCCTTAATCTTTGTGTCTTTTCAGGCTGTTCACCCCAGTCCTTGCTTCCCTGCCCCCTGCTGGCTGTGTTTTTTGTCTTAAACACTATGGATGGCTGCCCCAAGAGAACAGAATAATCTAAAAGAAGGGCTAACTGTAGCAGAAGATGCCTCCCCTCCTCAGCCAGTGCACTTCAGTTTCTTAGCTGCTCAGGTCATAGTTCCTGTTCCAGTTGCAGTTGTTTCTGGTCATTGTGATGCATAGCTGGTCACTGTGACACACTTTGTTAGAAGAACCTCAGGAAATGAACTGTAGCCCGTGAGTCTGCATCTGGGCTCAGGCCTACAGCTGAAGCTGTCATTTTCTCTTGCTGCTAATTGCTCTACAGTCTGCTCATCTTAGTGGTATAAAGGTCCTGTGATCACAGACTCACTCCTCTATCTTCTCTCCCACAAAGTAGGTCACATAAATAACGCAGTGTTGATCCCACACTGGTGGATCAAATATCTTGTGAGTCCTCATCAGTGATATTTTCTGAGTCCCCACCTGTGGAAAACACAAAATCTCACCCAGAACGCATGGATTTCCCTGCTAAAATTGTCCATTGTTCCTCTACTAGGGAGGGACCTGTACTATCAACTCGTCCCCCAGTGACTAGTGGATCTCCTCAAAGAAAGATGTCCGATGAGGTGATGAGTGTTGCATTGGTTCTGTTTCTGGCATACTCAGTACTTGACAGGAAGAGTGATTTGGTCTTTGTAAGTGGGAGTCCACACTCCTGTGTCCATGCATGGTCCTTATTCCTACGACCATGACTATTTCA
Source organism: Cuniculus paca (assembly GCA_004365215.1). Lineage (NCBI taxonomy): Eukaryota > Metazoa > Chordata > Mammalia > Rodentia > Cuniculidae > Cuniculus > Cuniculus paca. The sequence continues at coordinate 131,900 of RJWT010000009.1, forward strand.
CTCCTGCATCGTTTGTGCTGGAACTTGACTGACTGATGATAGAGGTTGGCTGATGCCATCTGCCTCGGTAACCTTGTCTACTTGTTGTCCAGTGCTCTTTCTGGTGAGTGTTCTCTGCTGGTCATTGACATGTGACACAGATTTTTACACAAAATCTCCTTTCATATGCCCATTCAAAGGTTTCTCAAGAATTTTCCAAATCACTTCCAACTTAACATCAAGGTGTCCTTTCCCACCTCCTTAACTGCCACTGACCATGAACCCATACTCAGCAAAACCTTGGTTTGTGAGCCAAATTCACTCCAGAACTATGTTTGTAATACAAAGTACTTGGATATCAAAGCAAATTTTCCTATAAGAAATAATGAAAGTTCAGATGATTTATTCTACAACTCAAAAATATTCATATAAAAGTGATTACATACTGCAATGGAATACAAAATAATAAAAAAATTACAAAATAGAAAATAAATTAACTTGCGCTTTTGAAAATCTTCGTGGCTTGTATGAGAGACAAGAGAGACAAGGGTTGTGTTGGATGACTTTCATATCACTAAGGGAATCACTGCTATGTATTGATTCAATGGAATCTTGTTCTTTCTGTAAACTTGAACAGTTATTCAGTGACACTTGCTTTTGCCTCTTTTTGAGGATTTTTAGGAAGCGTGACATTGCACTATCATTAAATTATATTGCACTGCTACAGCCTTATTCAGGTGCTGCTTCTACAATATTTGAAGTGAAGAGATTTGTCCATCTTTTTCTCCTCCTCCTCTGCAGATGAGCTCTCCATAACCTCTTGTTCTTGGGAGATGGTCTTTTATGATCCTGCAGACAGACAGACAGAGGAGGGAGAAAGAAAGAGAGAGAGAGAGAGCACATCCAACTCAATTGTGATCATGTGACATTCAGTGTCTCATACTATTCCTACTGCAAGACATTTCTCATTTTTCAAGTTAAAATGTATTAGACATGTTTGCTTGTCTTACTGAACAGTCACAGAATAAGTTACTTGCAACTCAAGGTTTTACTGCATTCTTAATCCAAAGTCATTTCTCTTTTTAGATAAAATTGATGACCAGGTACTTGGCCAAAATTCTGCTCATTAGGAAGATTTTTCTCTCATGTATCATGCTGACCAAACCTGGAGTCAGGATTTGAATGTTTCCTGCTTGTCTACTATAATGGATCTCCGATTCCATGCTGGATAGCAGGGGGTTCTGAGCTGCATCCGGCTTGATCCTCAGGGTGCACCAGTGCCCCCAGTGGAGCACTGCAGTCGACTGATCTTGTTACCCAACAGCAGAGGATGATTGCTACATTGTGACCTCATTATATAGCAGATTTAATGGAATCCCACTTATAATGAGCAATTCTGGCCACTTCTTATGATTAATCATTCCCTACAGCACAGTAACACACCAGAAACTCTCTCATAAGGCACATAATTATCTGCTAGGAGGAACAGCCTTTGTCCAGAGCTTTGGGGCTCTTTCTGTCTCCCTTGGAGATATTCCACAGAAACTCCTCACACCACTTTTTGCTGCTGACACATGGACTATCATGGATAACAGTTGACGTGAGCACCCTAGGCCTCCTGCAGAGCCCTTTTCTGCTGTGGGTCCTACTCAATGCCAAATTAATTTATTAATTAACAACTCTTGTGTCACGTGAGATAAGTCAGAGCAGTATTTCCACATATGACACTTGGTGCCTCCTCAGCACAAATTCATCTTCCTCAGATTTTTTTTTTCTGTGTGGTAGGAGATGCCTAATAGAAGAATCTACCATTTCTAAAGAGTAAAGGAAAATTGCACCCTTCAAATGTTAGTGATGTAACATGTGCCTTGATTTTTGTGACTTTCATTTCCCACACTTTGGAGCAACAAGGGGTCCAGTGTGCCATTCACTTCTTGCTGATCCAGTCCAATTAGGGTGATGTGAAATCAGTGCAGTAGAGCAGGAGGATGTCGTGTGGAATGTCTAGACATTCAGATCGCCCAGAACCAAATCATGACGCAGTGCAAGGGACTTAACAGAGCCCCAGGGCAAAACTAAAAGTGTTTATTAATGTCCCTCCTATCCAAGTAAACACAAATTCTTTATGATCCTCTTTTCTCTTGAGAGTGGGAAAGAAGGTGTCAATCAAATCAATGGTCATATGCCACGCACCTGTTACTTCAGTCTAGCAAAGAAAACCACATCTGGCCCAGCAGCTGCAGAGGGCTCTACTACTCGGTGGACTTACAGTAGTCTCAGCTGTCATCCTCCAGGCAGAGAGCAGTTGATCCAACTCTGAAATCACATTTTCGCTGCTGCTTTTGGAGCACTCCCGGCATTAACTGCTGTAGTTTGGCTCTCCAAGAAACCTGATCCTAAGGTGCAGATTAGCTTGCAGACATTTATGGAAGAGTGATCCTGGGATTCCACAGCTGTGGATGGGCTAGAAAGGAACCAGGACAGAGTACAGGGAGAAATTGAGCTGACGTGCAATTCCAACAAAGCTTCTGCGGATTCCATGCAGAGGCCTGGAGTTCAGAGCTGCCTTGCGTTGAGGCGGGGGGCGGGGGCACATCTTTACTCACTTGTGTGGGAAGCAAGCAAAGCCCAGGAGTCAGCATGAGCTCGAGTCAATACTCTCCAGCCAAGACGTTTGCCAAGGAGGACCGCTGAAACTGTCTTTGGCCCCATTTTTAGCAACTGAGAGAATAGTTTTTAATTTTCTGTGAAAGATATGGGTTACACTGTCTCAGAGCATCTTCCAGAATCAGATGACCGTATGCTGGGGACAGTTTAAACCTTCTGTTTTGTCCTGTTGCTCAACTGGGCTATCCTTGTACAAATATTGCCTTGATTTAATTATGGCAACTTTATAATAGGTCATGATATTTCATAGGGGTTGGTATTGTTTTTCTTCATTAGCAGTGCCTTAGCTATTGTTAGCCTTTGCTATATGTATTTTAGACCAGCTTTACCACTTTTATTTAAAAGTAAAAGATTCTAGTGTTTGGATGATGATTGTAGTAAATTCACTTATTCTTTGTAGAAAATTGTTATATTATACCTTCCAATAATTGTAAACTTTTGATAGTTTTAGTCCTACATATTTGTTGCTTATTGATGCTAATATAATATCATTTTCTCCAATTTGCTTTTGTTGTTTTTGTTTTGTTGCTAGAATACAAACAATTTCAGGGCTGGGAGTTTAGCTCTGTGGCTTAAGCACCTGCCTGGAAAGTATGAGGTCATGAGTTCGATCCCTGGTACAAAAAAAAAAAGAATACAAACAATTTTTGTCAATGGAACACATATCCAATAAACTCAGTAAATTTGCCTCTTGATTTTAATTTTAAGTTCACCATATATTCAGGTAACAATTATTAGATCTATGCATAATGGTATTATTTATTTTTCTTTAAAATTGTTACTTCTTTTATTCCTTGTCTTATTTTATTGACTGGTTACTCAGTATGATGTTGAATGAAATATTGTGAGTGAACATCTTTGTTTAATTATAAATTCCAAGAGAATTTTTTCATGGTTCCAAAATTGCATGAAATTTTTGTTCTAGGTTTTTGTTGTATTAAAAGATATTTATAAGCCTTTTTAGTTATAAATTAATATATTTTCCTTCTATCCTCAGTATTCTTAGAGTTTTTATGATGGATAAATGTTGGACTTTGTCAAATTATTTTTTAAAACTTATTAAAATATTCATGTCATTTTCCTCTTATGTTTCTTTTTATCATTAGTGTGATCAAATACTTTGACAAATTTTTCAATGTTAAATTAACTTTGCATATGGAAACATTTTATTTGGTGTTGGTGTACCTGTATATACTGAGTCCAAGAACATAATATTTTATTAAGCATGTCTGCATCTATTTTTATGGGTGGTCTTTAGTTTTCCTTCCTTTTCTGTCCTTGCCAGGATTTGAATCTGTATTCAAATGTTTATCAGTGAAAATAGCTAGGAACTATTCCTATTTTTAATACTTTCTGGAAGAACATATGTCTGATTAGTATAATTTCTTACTTAGAGTTATTCTTTAAATCTTTGGAAAGGTATCTCAGGGACACTATCTGGGCCTATAATTTTCATCGTGAGAAGGTTTTCAAACAGCTTTAACCTTTAAACTATTAAAGGATGACGCCCAGTCCTAGATAATTGGGTGTATGCATGGTTCCAGATGACAGAGTAAACGCCTGTGATGCTGCACCATGAACAAGACTGGTTGATGACACACCGTGATCCTCACACCATGCGCTGTACCCAGGTCTCCCTTGAGGAATCTCTACTCTGCAGGGGGAGACAGACTTTTGAACAAAATTTGAGTTTTGGTGTGTTCCACACAGGGGTGCCTGGTGGTTTGAGAATTGAAAATAGGACACTATAATCTCCTCTGGGCATATTAAGAATGACTGTATGAGTACTCTGTAAACTATTATGGGTTTACAACTTGACAGGCTTAAATTATTCCATTTGTGTTTAAAAAACGGTCTCTTAATATGTGCGCTCCCATGCATAGATTCTTTTCCAACTCAGACCCTGGATGCAGTCCTATCTCTAGTTCAGCCCCAAATGTCTGCATCAGAAGGGAAGTCTATGTGCACAGCCATCCCACCCTGAATGCGCCCGATCTCATCTGATCTTGGAAGCTAAGCAGGTCGGCCTGGTTAGTACTCGAATGCCAGAGGAAAGTCCCAAGGTTGGGCTTCGGCCTCTCTCCCAGTTCTGCTGCCATTGTCCCTCCAGACCACACGGTGTCTCGCTGACAGCCCCACCCCACAGTGGCCGAGGCGCTGGAGTGGGAATCCCCAATGACTGCTGTCTTCGTGAAGGAAACGAGCGGTGTTTGCACTGCTCAGATTTCCCCTAATCCTGCGATGGTATGTGATTGTGCTCTGCCGTTTCCGCTGTCCCTTAGATTCTGGGATACTGTTTCAAAATATTCCCAGCAAGAGTCTTTGGGGTTCTGAACCTGTGTCTACATGCTTAGAGCTTTAGTTGTCATCCATGTACAACTTTGAAAACTCGGGGGATCCTACGCATCCCTCCTTTCAGTTCACCTATTTACCTTGAGAAGAGTTGGTGGAGTCAATATCCTGGGTCTAAAATCACCCAAAAAGGCAGGATGCTCGCAGCCCCTTCCCAAAACCAGGAAGCTACTCTGTCTGTCCAGAAAGGGACAGCAGTGTGTAGTCAGGTCTCAGGGAAAATTTATCCCCCTTTAGCTCACCTAGGTAACTTCTAGCATTTCTACCACGTAGTCAAAGAAGAGGAAAAACACATACGAGCTTAATTTGGGGGATATATACACAATAAAACATTCTCTTGTTAAACTTTTTATTCTAAGTAACATTAGCATGCAGAAAAAATATTAGTTATGATCTTATGAAAGCACTTCGTGTATCTAGTTTCAACAATGAGAGGGCATCATAGACTTTCTTCTATATTATAAATGATGTCATTCTTTAAACCTTTTCTCCAGTCTAGTCATTTATTCACTTTTTTGATTCTACCCTGATATTTTCCAGTTTGGTTACATCTTTTAAAAAGTGTAGTGACTGAGAGTAGCCACAATATTCCCCCCAAAAATAGCTCATGAATGCATAATATAGCAGAAAGATTACTTCCAAATGCTCCATGTATTATTCCTTGTAATAAATTCCAGAATCATAGTGTCTTGGGGTGAGAATCCAGGCTTTAGTTTTTGTGTTTCTGTGTGTGTCTAGCTGTTCCTTCCAAATTTTTATCCCTCTGATAAATTGTTTTTTGATTCTGAAAACAATATTTTTGCTAATATCACTTTGATTCTTATTTGAACATTTCAGAACAATGGCAAGATTTCCACATGTTAAATTATTCCTCATCTCAACCCCTTTATATGCTGTATGTTATATGAACAGTTCAGTATTTTCAGTTTATTGAGTTTTAAAATAACTACTCCATATTTCCCAACCATATAATAACATTTATGAAAAAAAGCACTACTAATGATAACTCACCATGTCCCGATTCTGGGAAAAACGTAATCCTATCCTCTGCTTTAGCAACAATGAAATACTTTTGCACAAAGACCCAGTTTTATAAAAATGTCTTTCAACAATGGGCTAACACTGAAGAGTTTTCTTTTAGAAGTATAGACTAAAGCAGCTTACATATTTGGAAGCAAATGGCGGATCAAACATTTATTCATATTCTTTAGTGCACATTACTTCAAGTCAGGCAACTTTTATAGCTTGTCACACCATTGATAAAATCAAATGCATTTGATCTTTCTCCTACAGTTCATTGAATCAAATACTTTCCAATTCATGAACATTAAAATGAAATTTAAAACCATCAAATAAAGCCCATAATAAGTAAAGCAAGAGTTGGGTGCTTATCAAGAAATACATCCAAAATTACTTAGTGAACAAAACTAGTTGTGTGTAAAAATCTTAAGTTTTATTTTTTTCTTCTGAACAAGATAATCTCAGAATTTCTCAATTCAAGTATTTAATGAAATAAAGAGTTGACTTTGAATAACAAAGAGGAGTTTTAAGTCTATGAATTTAAGAACCAAAAATTTGCAACTTTAGAGCAAAACTAAAATGTTTTATTAATATTGAGTAATCTGTCACAAATATTTGTAATGAGACCCAAGGGAACTGATTGTTATATTTGAGTTATGCAGTCAGTAAGTAGCTGCAGTCATCACTTTCTGGTAGTCCTGGCTTTCGTCCGTCCTCCCTGAGCTCCAGATCTTTCCTTCAGCTCTTTGCTTCGTGTAGATGGAAGAGGAACTCGCAATGCTGCCTCTTTCTCACTGCTTTCTGTTCATTTCTACCCGTGGGAGCCCTCCTGGAAGTCTTAATATTTGTTGCATTTCACTGTTAAGAAATTTTTACTCTTAAATTCAAAATTCTCATTTCCAAAAGAAAGAATATTATAAGACTTAATATCTACCTTCTGTGGAGTACGTTTCTCTAGAAATAATCACTCATGAGAAATAACTCATTCCTCACCATAAGCAGATTCTAAAGCCAGCATGTGACCAAGTTAATAGTTAAGGAAGGAAAGAGAGACGGTGGGAAGAATTCGAGTTAATTATATAGAAAAGGAAAGCTTTTTAGCAGAATAAATAAATGAGTCTAGCACACAAAACAGAAACAGATCTGATTAAGTGGTCCTTAAGAATTTCTGAATATTTCATTAATATAGTAAATGTATCTTTGCATGAAACACTATATTTAAAAATATTTACATGGGGAAGAAGAGACAGGAAAATGTTGATCAATGGGTTACAGTTAAATATGCATAAGGAGTTTTAGTGTGTTATTGCACATACAGTAACTGTAGAGCAAAATAATTACTGATTATTACAAAAAAGCTAGGAGGATTTTGAATGTTTTCACCAAGAAGAAATAACTTTTTTTTAAAAGCAAATAGAACAAAACAAAGCAAAACAAAACAAAACAAAACAGAATAGAGTCAAACATAATATAGCATTTCAGAACAGAACACTGCAAGCAATACAGGTCTTCAAAACATAACAACTTTTGAGGAGACAGATATAAATACAAATATACATGTATTGAATCTTGTCCAAATTTTCTGTCTTAATGTATCAGTTAAAATAAATTTTACAATAAAAATATTTTTGCATAACATATGTAAATAAAATATGTATACAATGAGGGGTATGCAAGTAGTCCCTATTCAAAATACAGTTTAAATAATTGTACTGGGATTATTTCACCTTTTTGAATGTTTGTCATTGAAATATCATAATTTACATTTAAAATTAAATTTATGCTTTGATGAGGCATCCAAACATGCTCACTGGAAGAAAGTCTCTTTAATAAGTGGTGCTGGAAAAACTGACTTCTCCCATGCCAAAGGCTTAAACTAGACCCATGCCATCACCTTGCACTAAACTAATATCAAAATGGATAAAAGATCTTAATATTAAGACAGAAACACTAAATCTACTGTAACACAAAGTAAGTATAAATCTCAAGGACATAGGAGTAGGCAGAGAGTTCATGAACAAAACCCAAACTTCACAGGAAGTACTTCAAAGAATCACCATCTAGGATCTCATCTTATTAAAAAGTTTTTGCACATCCAAAGAAATCACCAACAGAGGGAAAAGAAAATCCATGGATTGGGAAAACACTTTTTCCAACTGTCACTCAAAGGACTTCTATCTGGAGCATATAAAGAATTGAAAAAAAATTAGCTCTCCCAAATTCAAAAACTCAATCCAAAAATGGGCTTCTGAGATGAATACACAATTTTCAGAAGAAGAATGGAAAAATGTTCAATTTCATTGGTCATTAGAGAAATGCAAATTAAAACAGTGCTGAGATATCATCTCACCCCAGAAAGAATGGCTAACATCAAGAAATCAATAATAAACACTGGAGGGGCTGTGGGGAAAAAGGAACCCTTTTCCACTGTTGGTGGGAGTGTAGACTGGTACAACCACTGTGGAAATCAGTGTGGAGAATCCTCAGAAATCTAGGATTAGAGGTCCCATTCAACCCAGCTATTCTCCTGGGTATTTTCTCAGAAGAATTGAAAATATCATACCACAGTGATATATGTGTACCTATGTTTATAGCAGTATAATTTGTAATAGTTAAATCTTGGAAACAACCCAAATGCCCATCAACTGAGGAACAGATAAAAAGGATTTTTTTTACAATGGAGTATTACTCAACTATAAAGAAGGTTAAACTAGAGGCTTTTATAGATAAATGGATGCAACTAGAAACCATACTCATAAGTGAAATAAGACAGACTTGCATGAATAAACACCATATTGTCTCACTAGTGTAAGAAACTGAAAGTAAATAGATCCAAAACTACAATGCATATAGTAAAAGGGAAAGAAACTGCTCAAAGGGAAATCATATTGTTTGATCAATTTTGCATGCCTGTATCTGGTAACCTGAGCAACTATTTTGGAGATAACAATAGGCAATATAACAACCATTGTTAAACTGTTATCATTTTGTTTTGAAAACCTGTATCACTATTGTGTTTTTTTGTTGTTGTTGTTATTTGGCTTTTTTTCTTTTTTGATTATTTTTTGATTTTTCTGTGTTTTTTCTCTTTAAAATAAAATTTAAAAAAAAATTGAAATTATGTAATTCTCTGTATTACTAAATTGCATGACCAAGTCAGGTATCTGTAGAGTTGTGAGAGAACATAGAAATTAAAATTCTATGTATATAGCATTTCCTAGGATATAGTTTTTAAATCCAAAAAATATAATGTTAGCTAGCCAAGTGTTAGTTGTCTAGAAATATAAGACCTTTAGACATGCTGATATTGTGGTGTTGTGCTAATTAGAAATGATTTAATATACTTGATATCTCACATCTTTCTTAAAATTACTATTGCAGGATTTAATGACTACATATGCATTTGAGCATAAAATAAATGCACATAATTTTCTATTCAGTTAGAAACAGTATATAATATTATTCTGAAAACACAAAATATTCCTGTCTTTTATAGTGTTGTTATTAGCCTTTTATGAAAGGCTGCTCTCATCACATTAACACATTTTATCATAAAGATATAGAAAAGCCTGTGTTTCTATAATACAAGATTTTATAGGCAGGGATTTTTCTACATAGTCTTAAATTAATCTTTTGATTGAAATTTTTATGCAGGTGAATTTTTATGATTCCTGAAAATGTCCCCTTATGAATAACTTATTTTATAGACAGCTTTATTTTCTCTGAGAATTTATATCAAGGTCAGTTTTGCTTTCCATATATTTGTTCAATTATGTTATTCTCTATGCTTGTGCTCTCTCTGTGATTTTAGAAAAACTAAGTTTGTATAATTGCAATTATACAGAAGTATAAATATGCAAGTTGTAATCCAACTATTACTTCTGCTATGAACTGACAGCAAATGGTGTATAAAAAAATTGTCAGCACACAATTCAGAAGGAAAACTATTTTCTCATGAATATCCAAAATAGAAAAAACCCAAGTGATGGTGGGAAATATTTTAATTAGTACATGGGAAATTTTTATTGTTTTCTGTACTTCACATAGTGTAGCATTTGAACTAAACTTGTTCTTAAAATTCTCCAGACTCCAGGCTTTAATAACAGGCTCTGATCAGATTAGAAAACTCCAGGGGTTACAGGTTGGTGCAGCACACTTGCTTATGTGTGAGAACAAGGATTCAATCCCCAGTGTCACAAAGAAAGAAAAAAGAACAAAAGAAAGAAAGAAAGAAAGAAAGAGAAAGACAGACAGACAGACAGAAAGACAGACAGACAGACAGACAGAAAGACAGACAGACAGACAGACAGACAGACAGACAGACAGACACACAGACAGACAGAAAGAAAGAAAGAAAGAAAGAAAGACTCTAGCGCAGTTAAAAGTCTCCCTAGCGCCAAAAGTCCTGCACAAAACAAGCCATAGGTAAACTTAGAGTCTGGTCACTGACCTCCTCTATCTGTTGCCCTGCTCTATGCCTAGGTCATTTTGAAGCTGTAGGTGCCTCAAGGTGTCCCTAAGCCTGCTGTCCAGATAATAATCAAAAAAGAAATGTCCAAAAATAATCAAAAAAGAAAAAAAGCTCTCCTGGCTTTAACACTATCCTGTTGTCTTTACTCCTGGGGCAGACCTCAGAATCCCTGCCACCTGCCTCAGCTCGAGGGAAACAACCAGGTGAGAGAATGCCTATCTCTAGTAGATCATACATGAACATTTCTTCTAAACTTTGCAATTTCACTGATATTTGGAGATCGCATGATTTCTAATAAATTAATATGTCCCCAGTTATAAAGCATTAGCAGACCCGACCATTTGAGAGTCAGTTGAGGACTGTGTGTTCCTCCCACATTTATTTGTTAAAAATCTACCTGCTTTTGAAATCTAAAAAGCAGTATTGAATATAGCAAGAAGAAATGGCTCTTTTGGGGTGAGTGAGTGAGGAGGAGAGAACTTTCTGAGCGCTTATGAACTCAGAAGTTTGAACATTTTATTTCACTTTGAAAAATTTCTTCAATAATTAGATTTGCAATTGTTATCCTTGAGCTGAAGATGCTGAGACAGGAGAAAAATTAAATTAATCTCACTAGGGAGAAAGACCTGGACCATAGTCTTCATCAAAAAGTAAGATGATAATTTTCTCTTTGGCCACGACAAAGTACATTGTTATTTTAAAAACAGTTCAAGATGGAATTTTGGCTCGATTTTGTAAAAGTCGAGCCAGATTATCTTATTTTATTTGGATCCCTGGTTTATCTCAAGGTTTGGAATTCAGGGTCAGCCCATTTATGGAACTTTCTAATTATCTTCCAAGCCTGAACTAAACCCTATATGTCTTTACAAGAAATACTTATCTGAGAATCTTGGCTTTTTGTAAAGAAAGGAGCACTTCCCCCAAGAAGAGATACGCATAAAAGCAGAACATAACTGTAGCCAAATAATTTACTTCAGAAAATTCACAATGATAATTTTGATATTTGACATGTTGATTGTAAATGATTTGCATCATCATGGAAGCAACTTACTATTAGTGGAATGTCATGAGTTATTCTATACATATATGTGTGTGTGTATATATGCATATATATGTGTGTACATATACATAATGTGTATATATGTGTATGTATATATATATATGCGAATCAAGATTTTTCTTAGTTTCAAAAGTTTTACAGTGAGTAACTTGGGAAGCTGTTATGGTTTGTGTCTAGATGTCCCTCCAAAGCCTCATGCACTCATAGGAGGGGCTTTTCAGAGTTGGCTAAATCTAGGGTGTGTGATACTGGGATGAAGGGTGTGTGGTACTAAATTAGTTCACTGATTGGAATTGGCATAGTTCTGGGTGTGGACGGGGGAAGCCCCTGCCTGGGTATGCATGGCACCAATCCATAGGCCATTCTCCTAAAGAGGGAAGGTGGGTTTGCTAGTGCTGCCATTGCAGCTTCACTGCCTCCTGCCTGCCCTGCCATGGACTGTTTCTCCTCTGCGATGCCCCTCTGCCATGCAGCCCTACCTTGGAGCCAGCCCAGTATGGACTGAAACCTCTGCAAACTGTGAGCCAAATAAACCTTTTCATCTTCAAATTTGGGTGTCAGGTATTTTGTCCCAGCAATGAGAAAAGTAACTAAGACAAAAGCTAATTTGTTTTTTCGGAGTTTATAATATTAAATATCTTTGGGTTTGTACGTGTAATGGTAGATACTGATTATTTTGCTTCTAAAATTGGGTTAACTCATTTTATTTTGTTCCAAATATGGATATCTAGTTGTATTCATCCCGAAATCTGCCTTTGTGAGTATTTTCATGATGCAAAAAGTAGTACCATATGGTAATCAGCACTTGACGCAAATAGTAGTACCACATGACAATCACCAATATTCTTTCCATGCATCTCGCTTTTGCTGAGGGTCCCAACAAAAGTGTGCTTGCAGAGTTTTAAAGACACTTATGTTCAAACAATTATGGAAAATGATTAACTTGTTGAATTATACAAGATAACTTGGAAAAATTTAAATATAACATCATTAAAATAAATTTATAAAGCTTTCATTTTTCCAGCATTGAATGAAAAGAAAAGTTCAGACATAGTACTGATCTCTAGGAATTTATATCTCAACATTTAGGCACATGTTTACATTACACATCTACCAGGAAGTGAGTTTTTAAGACAAAGCAGTGACCTCTTCACAGGACCGTTCCCTCTTAAGTTGAGGGTGCTTATGGGTTGTACCCTCTGGTGAAGCCTTAGGTTCCTGTGAACAGTGAATATTATGATTCAGGAGGTGAAGGTGGAGCCTTTCAAACCACTTCTCTAGTAAACCCCATGGATGCTGGCATTGAAGGAAAATGTGTCTTTGCTAAATTAATTGGAAAATAAAGTGCCATCTATGCCTAGTACCTCCTATTGAACATGTCACTCGGGACTAAGAGTAAGCACCATACCGCTAGACATCTAACTTAGAGTTTGAGAACCAAAAACAGCTCATTCAAAATACAGATGATGGCTCTGCATCATCAGCCTGTTCTCCAGGGACAGGTGCATCTCTAATCTGAGGAAAGTAACGATGTCTTGAGGTAAACTTGAAGCATGAAGAACAGGGTTTGCTCAAATCAGAGCGCTGCCTGTGGAAGATCCGCATTCCCCAAAGGGAAGACGCTGCCCCCAGTAACATGACAATCGATTCTTGAGGAGCAAAAACTATAGTGGAATATTACAGATATTGTGACTCCCAAAGCTTGACCTTACTTGACAAAATGCGAGGCGTTAATAAATACTTAGCTCCTCTCATTAGGAAGAGTTCATCTTTAATTTAATATTTAGTTTAATAAATAAATATTTAGTTCCTCTCATTAGGAAGATTTCATCTTTAAAATTTTTCTCTCTGGAGGAGAAATAATATAAAAAAGAAAAAGAAAATACTGGCTGGCATGAAGTGCCGCGACACACTGCACGTGATTCTGAATCAGTTAAGTAACTGACAAATCCTCAAGTCGTTTACAAAATGATACAGCCTCAGTCTGCCAGAAAGTGTCATAAATATGCCCGTTTTAGGGGACAACTCTCTCGGCACGGTCTGATTTCCTTAAAAACCCAGGGGGTTAGCCCGATGTGGTGGCACACTCCTGTAATCCCAGCACTTGGGAGGCTGAGGCAGGAGGATCATTCAGAGTTCGAGACCAGCCTGGGCTACAAAGTGAGCTCACCACCAGCCCAAACTGCACAGAGAGACCCTGTCTCAAAAAACCACCAAAAACAACAACAAAAAGCCAGGGGGTTTCTCACTTTGCCTCTGAAGAATCAACAAGAGGAGAGAACAGGATGGGTGTCCAGGTCCTGTGGCTACCAATAGCCGCTGGCTGCACTAATGGGGAAACTGAGTCTGCTGCGTTGTTCGGGTATCTCAGGGTTCCTGACCCATGCTGAGATCACCGCACACGTGCACAGCACTTAGCATCTTCTCGCTTAAGGCCTGGACTTTCAGCAGGCAGGGGCAGAAGTGCCCAGCTCCTGACAGTGGCCAGAGCCCTGAGCATGCAAACCTGCACTCAAGCCAGGAACCGGGACACAGTGCCCCGCCGGGAGCTGGGGTCAGCGTCCGGGCTGCGCTGGGGGCCTGTGCCCTGAGGCCATCTGCCTACATGTAGCCTTAAGGAATACAATCATATAGTTTCGGGAATCAGGGAAGTATGATTTATTCTATCCAGATCGCTGTGTTATCTGCAGCAGCTACAGAAACGTGATTTGGAGCTGGTGATAGACTCGTAAAAGTCTAATAACCAGCTTTCTGGGAGAAAAAAATCCGTGGTTTAGTGCGTGTGCCAGTTTCCATGAAACATTCCCACTCCACGTGACATACACACATCCATGTCTTCCATGTGGAGTTTGAAAAAGATGGATGGAACCACCAAATTCTACAGCCTTTCGAATGGGTAAATACAGTACACCTAAATTCCATCGAAAATGGATGATAATGAAATGCAGTGAAATAATTAAAAGCAGTAAGTTTACAACCCCTTATTTTAATATAATCTCTTAGTACAATGTTATATAAGCGAACGTTTGCCGCTGGCTCATGAAGCAGCTCACACTTGGCCGGCAGGCAGTCTCCGGGGGAGAGTGGGTAGTGGTGGGCACAGAAGGTAGGCTCAGCTCTTCTCGGGGACCACACAGGACACTGATCTGGGTAAGATTTGCTCATCTGCAAGACCTGGGACCTTTTGTAATGAGAAGGATCACTTATGAGATTCATGAATTAGGGGCTTTATTGACCAATGAATGTTATATGTTGGCTTTAGAAATATCACCCAGTTCTCTTGTTTATTTATTCCCCCAGAAGAAAAGTGTTGTTATGATCTACCTGTTTATCATGAAATTCAGCTTATTTGCACTCTATATATTTATTTCTTTTGACCTCAAAATTATTTTATAGAAAAGCGGCTCCAACTTGTATACATGTCATCTGTTCTATTAATAGTTACAAGCACAGTAAAAGCTTTCACTTGCATGGCACATAGAAGGGAGATGTGAAATTGTAATAATACACAAGGTTTCTGTTACATTTTACAATTTATAATGGGCACAACTTATTAGTATACCTTAGCTATTTGACTTAGATTACTTTCACTTGAAAAACAAATTTTTATCCTGTCTTTGTCTTTTCGGTACTAGGGTTAGAATTTAGGAGCCTCACACTGAACTACAGACCAAGCCCTTTTTCTGTATTTTTTTGAGAAAGAGTATCACTAAAGCACTAAATTGCCCAGTTGGGCTTCTGGTTGTGATCCTCCTGCTCCAACCTCCCAAAGTGCTAGGATTTGCAAATAGGCACCTTCACAACTGGTTTTCAGTTGTACTAACTTTATCTCATAGTGTGAAATTGGTTTCAGTCCATATTTATTCAGCATTTACCATGTGGAAAAAAATGTGTCATAGTGAATTAAAAAGGGGAACCTAAATTATTTGGTCATTTTAATCAGAGAGAAAAACTAGAAATTTTTTCCAATTAGATCTATTTTTGAAGTCTGAAGGAACAGAAATTTTAGTCTAGAAAGTTTTTACTTATGTATTGAGACTATAGTCTTCCTTTCTAATTTCCCAACACCAGTCACCATGATAGGTGTCAATAAGGACTATTTTTATTTGTGCCTCTGATTGCTAAAAGCAATGGTGTGACCCAAACAAAAAAGTCTAAGGCAGATGATCTTGGTTTACATAACCAATAGAATCTTAAGGAGTAAAAAGAAAGAATAAATAAACAGCATAGAATAGCAAGAGAAAGGTTTGGAATGAGGAAGAAGGAAAGAATGTGTCGGAGGACGGTCTTCACTCTCCAGGACTATGAAGAGAAAAGTGAAGGGGATCTGAATAACTTCAGGGAGTTTCCCTGGGTCTCAGGCATTTTTCAGTAAAATTCTTGTAACTCTGAATTTTTCTTCCTTCCTTCCTTTCTTTTTCTTTTTCTTTTTAAGATCTGGATTTGATTTTCCTCTCACAATTTGATGGGGAGGCCAGGAAAGGAAAGGCAGAAAGATTACCTGTATCATCTCCACTTCTCTATCATTCAAATCCATCAAACTCTAGAAGTGGAGTTTCTATTTGAATGTGAAAGTTTTGGTTTAAATAATTATCATTAAGGGGATAAGAACTTCATATCACTATTATATAAAAAGTCTTAAAGCATTTCTATATTTCTCTTCTTATAAAACTTGCATCCTTAATATTTTTAAATCTTCAAATAGCCCAATCTTCTGACCTCTGTCCCTTTTCTCCTCATACAGAAACAGATTCAAAGTCAGCCGGGAAATCGTGGCTAAGCTGCTGACTGGACCACACTGCATTTTAAAGCACATTTCAGCAGTTTTATTTTGCTCTTTGACCTAGACACATCTTTGTAACTCTCTGTTCTGATAATTATGCCAAATTTCCTGCCTACCTGCAAGAGATATCTGCAACATATTTTGCAGTCTTTTCCATTCGTGTGTTGAGCTCACTGAATTCTTGCTTAAAATATGACACTGGTGAAAGCTATGAAGAAAACAGCTATTGTTCAGACTGGAAACGTCTGTGGCCAAGCATAGCAATGGCTCTTCTGGTGCTGTTTCTATCATCAGGATTCTTATTCCTGGCAATTCAGCATCAGCATTTGGAGATTCTATTGAACAAAGGAAAACTCAATTAATGAGCCAACAAAAATGATCAGCACCAAAGACTGGATGCAGTTGGGAAAAATAAGCAAAAGAATGAATGCCATCAATGATGCTTGTGCTCTGCCTGACAATTCTAAAGGATGTTACTTATCAGCTTCTTGAATAAACAAATCATAGGTAAAGGACTGATACTACAATCTCCTCTTCTGACGGCTGATTTGGAAAGGATCCCAGTGAATACATCATCAGGGCATAACAGAAGATTTTCCCTAATCTGTAACACTTTAAACCCAAAGCCATTCAACTGCATTGTCAGAGCTTTCTAATACCGACTTAATTTATTGATAGTAGTTGTTATGATTATGCATGTGTGCTTTGCTACACATCCTAATTAACACCAGCTAAAAGCAAAAAACATTGAAAATGTGTCTTTCTAAACCAACATTCATCTTTGTACTTCTACTATAACTTCAATATTAATTGTCATATGTGCTAAGGTAAGGAGTCAGTAATCTTCAAGATTCTAGAATAAGTTAAGTAAGACCCGATACCAGTAAGCTAGGCTGACAAACCACAGCACGTGATAAGACAAAAAATCTTTTAGAAAGTAATCACTGATGTGTATGATCTACTACAAGCATGTGTAAGAAACTCTACTCCTGAGTCTTTGGTCCAGCCTTGGCTAAGTTATTCTGAGATGTGGTTCTAGATGGCTATTCACGTCCTCTTGAGAGTTTATGGCTGGGTTAGTTGTCAAATTATTAATTAGTGCTTTGAGACACTTTGGGGTCATGCTCTGAATTGTTCTGCCCCTATTCTGTACTTCACCATGGAAGTGTGACATAATGGTGCTGTGGAGGATGGAAGCCTAAGGCATCTAAATAGCACAGAATTAAGTGTTGCACACAACAAAATTTGTAGTAATAGTGAATTTTAATCTTAATCTTAGGACTTCTCTTACTTGGATGATTTGAAGCAATTTACATTTGCCACTGTTTTTGGGTTTTTTTGTTTTTTTTCCCTCACATTGGTTGTGGAGAACACTGTCATCCTCAGCTTAAATTATGAAACTATGAGTGAAACAATACAATGAAAACCCGGAGTTGCAGAGCTGCCAAATATGTTGCAAAGCACTTGCAGAAGGTATTAATTTCTCAATTTTTATTATGATAGTTAAGTTTTCCTTGGGAAGAAATTTACCTTATACCATCAGATTTTCACCAATGTCCTCTGAGATCGCCCAGAAAGTGAATATTGGAAATAGGGTCTTTGGGCTCCAGGCCTTGGCGACCCCGGTGTGAGGCCAGGCAGGGACCCTGGGAGGTACGGTTGTGAACAGCCTGCAGGCCCGAGTGCCCAGCTCCAGACAAAGACCTTCTCCACATGCATGCATGCAACTTATTTCCAGCTCGGCCTTCACTCTCAGTGTCAGGAATTAACTTCTAAGGTTTGCGTTAAATGAACCAAACTGAGTAATTAACTTAATCTGGTCTAATATTCTGAGAAAACATTTTGCACACTGTTGTCACCATTTAAATCACTGTTTTTAATCCTCAATGTCATGCAGCCATGTTGCTGCATTTATAAGTTTTATGAACAGTGAAA